>VXBX01005800.1:621782-675688 GCA_013400415.1 Scytalopus superciliaris
CAGGGCAGCGCCCGCGGCCCCCACCGCGCCCACCACGGAGGAGTGGCTGAGGTGAGCCCACACTCGCTGCTGCGGTAGAACAGGGAGTTACTCAGAGCTTCCACCTGCGCGGTGCTGCCCCTTCCCTCCCGCAGCCCCAGCCCCGCTGCTCCTCCCTTTTCTTGTGCCCTCTTCCCTCCACACACACACACACACACACACAAAGTCCAGCATGTGGCAGCTCCAGCACTGCCCCAAACCCCCCTGAGTCCTGCCTGCACCTTCCCTGCACGGTACCTGTGGGAATGTCTAACAGCACCTTGTCATTCCACATGGATTTGTACAAGGACTGTGGTAATTCCTTACAATTCCCTGTAACACTGGGTCCTCACAGGGCAGGAGGTCACAGCTGCTGTTGCTGTTGCTGTTGAAGACCTTGAAAACCTCACACACCTGAGCTGAGAGCTGGAGTGTGTTTCAGCTGTTGACAGAACCAGAGCAGTAGCACAAACCAGCCCTGACCCCCCTCCCCACAGGTCCCCACAGCTCCTGCACCAGCGCCTCATTTCTCCCTGCCTCGGAAAGCAGCTTTAGCTGAGCCACTGCTGGCTGGGGGTGGATTGGAGCCAGAGCAACCAGCACCTGCCCCGCACCCCGGGCCGGGCAGGAGGGAGGGCAGAGGCTCCCTGGGAGCCCCTGGGGTGCAAAGGGGTCCCTGGGCCCAGCCAGGGCAGCTCCCGCCTCGTATGCAAAGTCCGTGTCTTCGTGCCCAGGCCTTGGGGAAACTGGGATGGGGTGGATCTGCTGCTGCAAGTGCTGGGAAGAGCTCAAGGTCCGAGCAGACCTTGCAGGTGCATCTCCTTGACCCGGCAGGGCCTAAATTAAGCGCTCTTCAGGTGGCACCTTTAGGACACTGTCCATCTCCAGCCGAGCTCCGGCCACCTCCTGCTGGCTCGGGCTGTAGGTCCCCTCGGACTGGCGCCGCTTCCTTGCCGTGAGAATCATGAATATGAGCCCAATGCTGAGCAGCAGCAAAGAGCCACAGGCTACAGGGACAGCTACTTCAATTAGTGGGGAGGGGAAGAGAGCACCTGGAGTCCCTTTCTGTAAAAGAAATTAATGGACAAACAATGAAACTCCACTTACAGTAACTGCAATAACTGACCAAAATGGTCAGAGTAGAGGGAAAAATACTTTTAGAAAAACAAGAAAAAGCACTTTTTCCCACCAGGACAGCACTTTAAAATGTAAATGCCTATATACTCAGCATCCACAGTGTGAGTCTTTAAGGGAGCATCCTTACCAACATCAGACTAAAATACAAAAGTGACACTGTGGCAAAAAAAAAAAAAAAAAAAGGGCATTTAAAACTATAAAGTTAAGTCACAGTAATGTGAATTTTCAGTAATCCAAAAGAATTTCCCCAAGCAGGGGAAAAAAATGTTCAATGATGCCTCTAATGGCAAGGCAGAGAACTGATTTGACTGTTAAGTTGTGAAACAAACTTGAAGAAAACTTGCAGCAGGAAGGGGAAGATGTTAAAAAGGTCAGGATATGGATGGGAGATGAAGATGATAAAAGGCCCCAGCACTGAGTGGAGAAATGCGAATTCTTTAGATTCTGGTGGAATTAAGGATGGCATGGAAGACAACAAAAAAGAACTAAAACAACTGTGGAATTTCTGTCATGAAAGAAAGCTTTAAAATTACAATAAGCCAAAAAATAAGAAATATTTCTTATTGCTAGCAATGTATGTGCCACCTTGCAAACCAAAATAAGTCAAGATGGATTACTCACAGCTTTTGTGCTCATGTCACAAAGCAGAGAAGGAACATTCCCAGAGGACCTGGAAGTCCTTCTGCCCTTTTCCAGTGCCTGAAGTTCAGGCTGACTCCCTGAGCCTGCCCAGAGCTGAGCGCAGTGCGGGGTTAGTTCTGGCTTTGCAGAGCATGCGGGTTAGTCCAGCAGAGCAGCCCCTGCCTGTGCTCGTGCTGCTGCTGGGGGAGGGAGAGAGAGCAGGAGAGCTCAGCTGCCACCCCTCACCTCTGCCTGACCCTGGTGCAAACAGCACCGGCCCCGGCCCTGCCACACCCCACCACGGGGTGGGAAGGAAAGTTCTGCAAAAAGCAAGGGGGGTGATGAAACATAATACAAGGAAACCACAAGAGGTGTCCTGGGACAGAGGGGATGGAGATGCCTAAAGGAGTCTGTGCATGCAAACTGGAAATGTCAGGGTGACCTTGGCACGTGCATTACAGAGCCCTCAGTAACAGCAACAGCAGCAACCCCCGCCTGGCACACGGCCCTTTCCATGCAGGATGGGTTAGTACATTCCCAGGTTACCAGACAAGCTACCTGTCCATGCAACAGCTGTACAGAGAAAGCAAGGGTGTGGATCCCAGTCCCCCCAGCACACTTGGATCAGACACGCAGGGACAGCAGGGCTGGGCCCAGGGACAGCAGCTCAGGGATAGGACACAGCTTTGAACTCAGACCTGAACCACTTTCAGCCCAACTTCATCCCACTTCCCTTCTCCAAACACATCCATTTCTACTTGGATGACCTTTGGAGAGGGAAGGTGCTTTGTAACTCATGCAAGACAAAATGCCAACTGAAATTCCATTCTCCAGGAAACTGTGCCAACTGCAGTAGCTGGATTACTGTCCAAAGAGTTGTGAAATCTATGGAAATGTGCAGAGACAGCCCCAAAAGCCATATGGCAGCACATGCAGAGAGAAAACCATTCCCAGTTCAGGACTGGTTGGTCCCAGCTGCTTCCCTCCCCGTGCTTTAGGCAGGGCCCGTGCCGGGCGGGCAGTGCTTACGTTGATGTCGCAGCGCTCGCCGGTGTAGCTGGCACTGCACACACACTCGTATCTGTTCTCCGAGTCCTGGCACGTGCCCCCGTTCTGGCACGGGTTCGGCTCACACTCGTTTATGTTGATTTGACAGCTGCAAAGGAGAAGGCTATTAGAATTGTCACATGCATTCTTGTGCCCTCCTACACTCTGAAAAAGGCTCATTTAATTGAAAAGTGCCTGTTGCATCTTTTTCAGGTGCTTTCTCCAGGGTTCAACAACATGAAATATTCCCCCATTCACACCAACCCTGCTGTTGTGGTTTCTGTGGGACTGAGGCCAGCACAGGGCTCCAGCACAAGTATTCTTGCTGCAGAACCTGGGGCTGGCACCAGGATGATCTCAAGGTCCCTCTGCTCAAAGCAATAGCTCGTGTACAGTTTAGGAGCAGCCATTTGACTGGCACGAGGACAGGGGCGAGGGTGATGCCCGTGACCCTGCCCAGCCTCCCCAGGGAGGAGCAGCCATCCCTGCAGCACTTACTTCCTCCCAGTGAAGCCAGGCCTGCAGGAGCAGTTGGCTCCCCAGCTCTCAGTGATGCACCGGCCGCCGTTCAGACAAGTGAAGTTCTTGCCACACTGCTGAGGTGGGAACGGCCACCTGGGAAAAGCAAGGGACAGCCTTTGGAGCAGGTTTGGGGGAGGACAGGGGGTACCAGGGCTCAGGGGGGAGGGGGTTGGCAAGGGTCATAGGAACAGTCACTGGTATTTCTAGGAAGGACTTTGACACAAGTGGAAAGGAGAAGAGTCTCAGAAATCTTCTAGAATATCAGAGTATTACTTGGAGCATGCCCAGAGAACAGGCAGGAGCTGTATCAGTACCAGGACTTTTCTCAGACAGTTGCCTGTTTTTCCTGATGAAAATATAATCAAGGACAGGATACTGCTGGAATGCCCAACGGCAGCACAGCCAGGCCCCAGGAAGGATAATGCCAGTACCAGGTAACTGTACCAGAATGCAACAGGAACAGGAAATTCGACCTGGGCGGATGGGATAACTGAAGCTCATCCATGTGAGTACTTATCTCCAAGTTCCATCTGAACTGGCACAAGTTGTTTTGCTTTAAATCAAAACGGGAATATGGCAGAGGGGAGTCAAATCCCAGAGAAGATGGAGTTCTTGGGGAATGCAAGAGGGAAGTGACAACAGGCTAGAGAAATTGCCTTCAAACAGCTCCAAAACATAGCATGGGGATAACCCACACCACAAAGAAGGATCCTTATCCTGTATGAGGCTGAGCTCCCATCACTGAGGATTTGGACAGCACCTTCCAACTCACAGCACAATTAGGGTGCTTTAGCAGATACTTGCAGTGACAAACTTTCCCCAAGTGTCCCAAAGTGAAACTCCACATTCTGTGGGAGCTGCTGTGCATCACGGCAGCCCGGGCACTTACTCGCAGCGCGGCCCCGAGTACTGTGGGGGGCACTTGCAGGAGTATCCATAGACGCCGTCGATGCAGGTGGCCCCGTTGAGGCACTGGTGCCGCACGCAGTCGTCCACGTTGATGTCACACCTCTTGCCGATGAAGCCGCGGAAGCACTCGCACTGGAAGTCCGCCACGGCGTCCACGCAGTCGCCGTGCACGCAGGGGCTGGGCTGGCAGTCGTCCAGGTTGTCCTGGCAGCGCGGCCCCCCCCAGCCGGCGCTGCAGCCGCAGCCGAAGGCGTTGAACAGGTCTCGGCAGGTGCCGCCGTGCAGGCAGGGGCCGGAGGCGCAGACGTCGGCGCCGGCGCAGCCCAGCCGGACGGGCCCGGGCCCGGCCCGCAGGAACTGCTCGGGCTGCGGGTACGGCAGCGGGGCCGGGAAGGGCAGGTACAGCCCCCCGATCTGCACCCGGCCCAGGCAGCCCGTGAAGTTCTCGGCCAGGACGACGGGCACGTTGCTCTTGAGGAAGTCCAAGCTCCCGGCGCTGCCCTGCAGAGTCACGTTCGCCGCCCCGTCCAGGCGCAGCAGCCAGCGCGAGGAGGGCGCGGCCGGCTCCTCCATGGACACAGAGACAGAGTGCCAGGCCCCGTCCGTCACCGGCTGCGGGCTCAGGAAGCTGACACCCTCGATGCTGTTCCCACTCCTGATGGCAACAAGCAGGGAGGAGTTCCTAATGGCTACCTGGAGGGAATCCACCTCTTCCACAGCCCGAAGCAAAACAGCATCTTCATCCCTGGTCCTGAAATCCACGTGGAGGCTGCTCAGGGTTCTGGTCACTGATGTGTTGGTAGTAAATTCAACAGCAGTGTAACTATCAAATGTTGCATTAGCCAGACCTATAAATAAAGGGGTAGAGCGTGAGGGATTTGAAAGACAGTGGGTGTCATGTTTGAGGCAGACCAATGGCACACTCCTGGCAGGTTCCCTCCCTAACAATCCTGTAAGCTTAGTATGAGCAGGATTACAGCCTGAGCTGCTGCATCCTTAAAGCTCTTCCTGTTTACAATCACACCCCTGGTAATAATATCCAGCTCTGTGTAGTGCTTTTTACTCATCAGTCTCACTGCACAAAAATCCAAGTAGTCCCCTTTTACTGCCAGAAAAAGTAGAGCCTAAGCCAGAGGAGTGACACAGCCAGAGCTGCTGAGGCACCCAGGGGCAGAGCTGGGGACACCCCATCATCCTGAGTTCCAGGACACTCTCCAGCCACTAGACAACCCTCCTCCACACCAGGGCACCATTATCTAACTAGTTTTGTTCATCCTCCATGGTGCCCTCTTAGGAGAAAACCCAGACACATTTGCAATATGAACTGGTCCTACTTGGTGACATCACCTGAGCCTCTGAACATCACTGAGAGCATCCCAGTGCTGGGATGGTGATGAGGTGGGATCACTCCCCAGCAGTGGAGACATTCCCCCTGATCACAGTCACAGAACCAGCCGTGCTGTCACACCTGGGGCAAACTCAGAGCCCGTGCTGCTGCAGGAGTGTGTCCCTGGGCACCACTCCAGTTTTGCAAACATTTGCTGTGTTTGTATCTATTTCAACAGCACAAACAAGGAATACTGATCATAGACAGGGAACATCAGGGCTTTTACCAAGACACAAGCAGGAGAATGAAACTTACACACATATCCGGATACAACGTCTATGCAGGTGGTGGCTTCAGGACAAGGGTCACTTTCACACCAGACTTTCTCTTCACAAAATTTCCCAGTGAAATTTGCTGGACAACTGCAATGGAAATCATTCCAAGTGACAATGCATCTGCCACCATTCTGACATGGCTCAGACTGAAAAACAAAACAGGGGAATTTAGGGGCAGCATAATTCATCTTTTGGTCTAAGAGAATTTGGTAGAACTGTGACAACACAGATGAGTACAAACAGTGTTTGATTCAAGAGAGAAGGGAAATGAAATAGTGACTCAACAGCAGCAAAGGAAGGACAAGGGTCTCTGCACAAGAAATTCCTGAGCCCCTGCTTCTCCCTGTACCCACCACTGACCCACAGGACCTGAGCAATTTGGCAAAGAGCTGCATACAGGATAAACAAGAGACATCACATACCTTGCAGGTGTTATCAGAGATGCAGCCATTCACAAGGTTTCCACTCTGAGTCCCGTTGAGTTCCTGTGGCAGACTGAAGTTCTCAGCCTGGAAAAGCTGTATCTGGTGGTTGTTGAGTTGGATGTCCTGCAAGCAGCCCTTAAAGTAGCCCCCCCACAGCTCTACAGTCTCTGGGTCCGGGTGGCCCCCAATATACACTTCAGACCCAGCTGGCAGAGGCTGTGCCATGAGCTGTCCCAGCTCCACGTATGTGTCCGACTGCTGAGCACCAACAGTGCCTCCTTGGAAAGACAGAGCTACCAAATGTCTTCTCCCATCAACCACGTCCCCTGGAAGTGTCACGGTGTCTGTGGGTGACATCTCCACCCTCAGCTGGCCGTTCCTCAGGTAGATGGTGAGGCCGGGGCCTGTTTCATTCCCGATCTGCAGGAGCAAACCCTGCGGCTTCCGACTCCGCATGAAAAAGGAGATGTTGAAATCTGCACCAAGGCTGTCAGACAGGGGGAAAGAGGCAAAGCTGGTGGAGTTCTCTAGGCCAAATGTGGCTGCTGGGCGCTCTGGAAGAGAAAAGAAATGCTCATCAGCTCAGAGATAGAGGGGATGCAGCTGGCACGGGGATGTTCTGAGCTGCAGCTCCTTAGGAATGGGGGCGAATCTTTCTTCTCAATATTTTCAACATGTGCAGGGTAACAATGCTCCTCCCCACAGTCTGTGAGACTAAGAAGTGGTGAACGTGTCCTGGCTTTCTCTGGAGGGCAGGACTTCAAGTACCCAAGTAGCACAAGAGTGAAATACAGGTTTAGCAGAGCCCTTACCAACCCAGCAGGTTTACTCAAGGACTTTCAACCTACAGGGTTGCTTTTCAAACTTGTAAACTTGTTAACAGCAGTACATGCCATGTTTTGGGCTCAGAATTGAAACAAAAACCTGGATGGAACAATACTAATACAAGCCTTGCAGGAGCAAAAAATGCAAACAGATGTGATTTTAACTCAAACTTGTCGAAGAGCTTCCTTTAATACTCTGAGGTTTACCTATAAAGCAATACATTCCTATTCATCCTCAGCTCAGAAGCTCAAGATCAACTTTGCACAGTAAAACAACATCCCTGCACCTGCACTCCCACAGGTCTGTTACAAAGGTGAAGTCAGAGCCTCTGGCTCAAGGAGGAGCAACATCCACCACAAAATTGACAGTCATTCCTGCAGGAGCAAGTGACAGGAGAGGGATCAAGGAGAGTTTTATTCTCGGATTCTTTTGCTTTAGTTTTCCCCTGGCCAAGTAGAAAATACTGTTTCCAGAGCTGATACCAGCACTTCCCTAGCACCTGTGGAGCTGGCAGGTGTAAATCCCGTGGCACTTACCATGTGAGCAAGCTGGGCCTCCGTAAGGCCTGGGACAGTCACACCTGAAGGTCACCCAAAGGTCCACACAGAGCCCCCCGTGAAGGCAGGGCTGGGAGAGGCACCACTCTGTCCGGTCACAGCCCGGCCTCACCACGGAGGACTCTCCCACAGGCAGATCCACTGGCAGCACAGCTTCAGCATCCACCTGCAAGTCTTCCAGGCAGCCCACAAAGCCCTGCTGGCTCCGTGTGTTGTTGGCCATCAGATCCTCAGCACCTCCAATGTAGAGGCTGGAGAAGGCCTGTGGGGTCAGAGCAGTGCCGGGCGGGACAGGAGCGCTCTGCAGGCACACACCCGCCTCACAGGAGTCGTGCCAGAGCTTCAGCTGCACCGTGCTCTGCACAACAACCTCCACTTTATGCCACTGGCCGTCATCCACTCTCAGCCCCTCCAGGAGCAGCGGGTACCCAACATCCTCCCTCTTCAGCTCTGCGTGCAGGATGCCCTCCGAGAGCTCCAGGAACAAGTACTGGGCTCCGTGGCCGCGGTAAAAGAGCACAGCGCCGGGCAGGGTGGTGCGGAAGCGGAGGGACACGCTGGGCAGCCGCTGTCCTCCGGCGGCCCTGCCGCTCTCATTGCCCGCGGGCAGCTCAACGAGGAGATACCCTCTGGAAGCAAAGGAAAACGTTGTTGGTGTCGAGCACGTGGCATCAGAGAAACCAGGCTGGCACTGGCACAGGTGGCCGTGGCTCTCAGCTTGGTAGGTGGGGATGCACAAGGCCTCGTTTTGGCAGTCGTGGGTCTGGCACCCAGTGAGCTTCACAGAGCAGTTCTTCCCTCCCCAGACAGTGCCATCCTGGCCAGGGGCACAGTGGCAGGAATAGTCAGCAATGCCATCCTCACAGACAGCTCCATTCTCGCAGGGCCCCTCCTCACACTCATTGATGTTAACAGCACATTCCACACCTGGAAGAGATGTAGAGAGGGGATCTCACTGCAGGGACAGAGACCCCTTCCCAGAGCCAGCCTGGCACAGCCCCCCCAGCGCTCCTGGAGCCAGCAGAGAGCCCCACACTCACTGCACAGGGTCCTGCTACTGCAGGGGCAGCAGGAAAACCAAACTTCTGTGTCCTCCCAGAGCTCTGGCCTGTCAGCCACACCATCCCACAAACTGCTGTGCTCTCCCAAGCTCAAACACCACAGGGAGTCAATGTGCAGAGGGGATCAAAGCAACAGAACAGCACAGACAAGGATTTCATGCTTTTTTCTTAATAGATTTGGTATGCTGAAACTCCAATTAACTCTATAAATCTGACTGGAGCATGTTCCAGGCACTAATGTTTCAGACAGTGTTAAAATAGGAAGTTACTGGAAAGCCTTGGTTTAAAAAATTCAAATTCCAGGACAACTCAGCAGTTGTAAAACTCACAGAACTCAATTCATTACCAAATAACAAACAAATCATGCTCCACAGGCACTCTGCCATGCTTGCACTAAGCTGATTTCAGTTCTGCCCAGTCCTGCAGAAGGGAACTGGGTGAGGTCCTGCACTGCAGCTCTGTCTCCTCAAGGCACATGGATCCCAGTGGGGCTCAAGTAAATTACAGGCCATTACACCAAATCTGGTTAATGAAAATCTGCTGTCATTTTCCTGAGCATCCCCAGACTGACAGAAGAGCCCTTCTGAACCAGTTCACTTTATCTGGCCCATAACGTTGGTTTTCACTAATCTTCAGAGACAGTCCCACAGATAAACCAAGCATGGATTATCCCAATCTAATAGCATTACACCCGAATCCAGCCAGCAAGCACAACCAGGGCAGCAGGAAGAAAAAGAAGGAATTCACACACAAAGGAGGGGAATCAAAACACAAAGGACATTTGTAAAGAAAAGCCACTAGACAGAATGTGCATGTCAAAGAGATTAGAGAGTTGCCTGGGGGAGAGAGATGAGGGGAGATGGGGCATTAGGAGCACTGGAGCTGGACTTGATGCGTGATTAAAAATAAAAACCTAGCAAAGATACAGACGTCTTGAATATTTGCAGTGATGGTTTGCCCCTTCACAACAGTTTGTCCCCTGTCCAAGCTGCTCCCTCTGTCAGCTCCAGTGTGAGCTCTGCAGGGAGAGGACTCGGCACCGGCTTCCAGCTCCAAACTGTTTGTGCCAGTGCAGGGACAGAACACCACGGGAAGAGCAGAGCAAGGCTGTAGGAATTCAGCACTTTCCAGCTATGCCAGGCAACATTACCCTGGATTCCTCTGGGACATTGCTCTCTATTCTGTAAACCAGAAGAGAACTGCTCTGAAGTGCCTGTGGAAAAGCACTGAATTTGGACAATATCATCTGCCTGGAAGAAAAGCTCAGCTCAGCTCGAGAGCTGGTGCCACTACCTCAGCACAGCCCTTCTCCCCTGGCTATTAATGCTGGGCTTGCTCAGCACACAGAAACTGGGCTGGGATCTGACCTGTAAAGGAAACAGCAAGGACAGAATTAAGATGGCAGCACCAAGCTATGAAGGAAATGTGTGGGATTAAGTGGAGGATGAGAGACCACTGGGCCTGGAAAATCCCAGTTTGGGAGAAGACAGGAAGACACTGCAACTGAGAAAAATCAGTAGAACTCTGTGGAGTGAGTTTTCTTGGAGGGCTCTCCAGACTGCAGGAGGCAGGTTTGCAGTCAGATTTAGGGGAGAAGCTGTTGAATAAGGAAGGACAGGTTTGGTACATTCCCAAACCCTGGAGATGCTGCTGTTTCAGATCAGAGCTGCTGATATTTGCCAGGGCAAAGATAACATTTGTCTGGATAACAAAAGGAGAGATGCCATGAATTTCTGCATTTCTAAGAGGGCTGGGAGGAGGGGAGAGGCCTGTTTTCCCACACCACATTCCCAGCCTGCCCAGGGCTCTGCCCAGGAAGCTCTCTGGGTTGTGCAGCAGCAGGAACACCTGCCTGGGCTGTCCCCAGCCCCAGCTCACACCTGTGGGGTGAGTGCTCCACATCAGGTGGCAAATTAGGCCCCAGGGGAGTGCACAACCCCAGGCTGGTGGCTAATTAAACACCAAGATTCCCCGTGGGATGTAGCTGGTTTGAGTCCTTAGATTATTTGTTTGAAATGAGTGAAAAGAAGCTTTACACACTGCTGCCCAACGTCATGGCTTGCAAACAGGCACAGGAGGTGTTCGGCAGCAGAGGGGGCAGCTCTTCCTCCAGACCCAAACCCATCAACATCATCTTTGTCCCTGTCCCTGTTTGTGCCAGCACACAGCCAGCCTTCCCGGGCTAGCTCCAAACCACTCCCAAAGGTATTCCTGCTCTCCTAGAAGGCAGGGCAGTGCCAGAGTTGAATTTAGAGCCGTTTTCAAAAGAAGCTGATAATAGAGGAGATAGTGCAAGAGTTGAAAAATCTGGCCAACACCAATTTTTTTTCCTGGAAGCAAATGTCACCCCTTGCTGAACAGTTACCTGGAGCTACATCACTACCGGTTCCAAAAGTGCAGATCATTTCCTGCACAATTTCTTAGCTCAAATGTTTGCTATTATTTGAACTAACATTAGTAAGAGCAATGTTGCAAATCTGCTTCATCACATCATTAGGAGACTTTAAAACGTTTAACGAGTTCCTTATCTAGTTAAAGACTAACAATAGCAAACCAGTGGAACTTGTTATCTGAAAATCAGACAAGTGGTATTTAAAAGGCTGCAATCTGGAGACAAGGATTTCAAACATCCTGGTTAATTCCCCAGTGTCTGAGGTAAGAGTCCCAAGCCAACGGCCCACGGGCTGGGTCAGAAACCCTCAGAAGTGGCTGAGCTTTCACAGTATATTCAAATACAAATCCTTCCCCACATTCCAAGCGGTACCGCTGTGGTGGGAACAGTCGTGTTCCATGGGTGCCAGTGGGATTAAACCCCTGAATGAAGGGAATGATTTACCGGCTGCTATTAATAAGCAGAGATTACTGCATAGTGTAAGTATCATATACCTAAACAGATCCCTAAAATGTAAAAAGAATAAGCACACACGAAGGGAAATATACTAATTTAGCTGTCAGATACAAAAACACCTTGAAGGACAAGGTCTGTTCCTTGAAACACGGAGTTCAGCAGGGCTGCCCGGCCAACACCGGCTCGCCCTTTCCGTAAGGCAGCTGAATTCCTAACGACCTTTCCCTGCTGCATCCTAATTAGGGATTGTATTATTATTATCAAAAGAAAAAAAGGAGGGGAGGGGGAGAGGGGGAAGAGAGAGAATTAGCCGCAACAAACGCCCCCGACACAATTAGATTTGCACAATTACTGCCATTTCCATGGCAACCCCCTCTGTGCCCGCTCTCCCGAGCCAGAGGAGGTGGGAAGGGCACGGGCCGGCACAGGGTTTGTCCTCCGAGTTACGGCAAAAACTACTCAGAAAGGCAGTTTTAAATCATTAAAGCAAAAAGGAGAACTGCGAAAACATCTGTAAAAAGCACAAGTAACGTGTCGGGCGGCCCCTGTGTGTCTGCAGAGCTCCCCGAGCCCAGGCCCGGGAGCCTCCAACAGCCCGGGATGGCTCTTGGGATGGCTCTTTGGACACGGCACGGACCAGGCAGAGCTGGGCCCCCTGCCACAAGGACATTCCTTGCCCTAAAGTTTCCCAAACAAAACTTTAGGTCACTTCAGAACCAAAACATTCTTCCTTGCTAATCAGTTCTTGTTCCTCCCCGTGCCCGCGGCCAGCACTGAGCGCCCATCCCGCCCCCTGCCCTGGCAGGCACAGACGGCAGCGCAGGACTCCGCAATCCCGGCACGGATCTCGTTACCTGCGAGCAGAGCAATTCCCTTCAGGATCACGCCAATCAGCGCAGATTTCATGGCCGGCTCCTTGTGGACATTGGTGACAGGAAAGGGGGGAAAAACGGGGTTGAAGGGGGGGAGGGATCACAAAAAAAGCTGGACCGACAGGGCACGACGTGTGTAGGTGCTGCCAGTCAGACAGCAGGGATTGGGGATGAAGCAGTGGCTGGAGCAGAGCCCTGCACTGCGCCAGGTCTAATCCAGCCCGGCCCTGACCCTCCCAGCTGGCCCCCGGCCGTGCTGACACCAGGAATGCGTGCTCACAGCACTGCCCTGCAGTGCCCACAGCCTCAGCCCCAGCAGCAGAAAGCCAAGACAACCTCTTGCCCTTGCTGCCTCCCAGGTGAACCTGCCAAATTCCATGAACAAGGCCAAAATATGGATATTTCTTTTCATGGGCTAAGCTAGAAAGCTGCTTTTCCGCCATTGTGCAATATCTGAAGCACAGGAAGGAGAGTGAACCTGGGCCCTGCTGCACACTCAGTACTGACCGAATCAGGGACCATCCCACACTTTCCCTCCTCCCTGTTCCATGGACTTGTGAGCACAGGCATTTCCACTCTGCCATATTCACAAAGAAAAGTCTCAGGTTTTAACAGCCATGATCTGTTTCCCTGAAGTCAAACTGGATGGAAGGAAATTCTCTATGCTGACTGTAGTGGTTCAGACATGGCACTGCAGAATTAAAACTCTTTCCTCATTAGCAACCTTATCAAATTAGCTGTTGCAGTCTCCTTTCTTACTCTAGGGTTCTGTTTTGGGTTTTTTTTTCAATATAGTTACTTTCATACTATAAAATTCCTGGAGGCAGAACTGTACTTTTGTGTTGTGAGGACCCAGAGAAGTCTCATGTTTCTGTGAAGAAATGTTATCTGAGAGCTTTTCCCCAAACCTGGAGTCTCTGTTAGTACCAGAGTCGGGTCCAAGCAAACAAAACTCCCACATGTCAGTGTCTGGAATCTGCATTAGCAGTATCACTAAGATATTAAAAGAAAGCATTCCAACAACTCACGTAGCCATTGCACTTTCTTAATTTCACTCAATCCAAACATGCCAGTCAATTTTACAGGTATTTTAAGTGGGAGGGATATAGTGAGTGTTTGTTTGGAATGAAAACTTCTCAGAGGGCCACATGGGGGTCCTGTGCATGCACAGACCTGTCCCAGCACAGATTTGGAGCACTATCTATTAGCTACTATGACTCTTCTACTGTTGTTCAGGAGAAAACAAATGGGCACTTGTGCCCATTCAGCTACTACTGCAACAATAAAGTGTAACAACTGTGAAGACTGGAGAACATTAAATCCCCAAAAAAAGATCCATATTTTGGTTTCTACACCCACACATCTCTATTTCCATACACACACAGTACACTAGTACAGTGAAATCCAGCACACCCAAAGGCACCCAGCACGGATTCTGCTCTCACCTGGCACTGGGCACAGCAGGCTCTGGCACAGTTCTGATCAGATGACAGGGAAGTCAAAAGGTCTGATTACTGTGGAGCTGTGATCCAGCAGGGAGAAGCAATGTGGAACAGAAGGGAAGTGGGGGGAGTCTCACCAAGTGCTGCCTGGCTCCCTTCAGCTATATTTACCAAAAGGGATTTGGTTGAAGGGGGAACAGGCCTCTAATCTCTTTACTATCTTAACCTTTTAGCTGCCCTTGCTGTAGAGGCAACATCTCTAAAACAAATCTGACATCAAGAAACACCTGCACAAAAAAATTAAATCTATCCAAAGGTGGTTAGAAGGAAGAAGCATCTCCCATTTATTTCCTGACCCATGACCCAGGAATTCAAGCCCATTTGATCTGGGCTGGCACCCTCCCAGAGTCACCATTTATAGCTGCTGCACAGAAGGTTTCTACTTCTTTAAGGAGACAAAGACACGATGGCTGAACAAAGTCAGATGGTCAATAAGCACTCCAATTATACGAGACACATTCACACCACATCACCTTCTGAGTTCTCATGAAAGTACAAGTGTTCCTCAGCCCTGTGCAAACAGGCTCAGAGTTTGCCCTGATCACAAGGTGCCACTGCCAGGGCAGGCTGTGTGCGGAGGGAATGCTGTGCCTGTGGCTCAGGACACTGCCTTCCTGAACACAGCTCTGGCAGGAGTGCAGATACCAGGCCATGGAGAAATTCTGAAGGGTGAATGATCTAAACTCCATTTTAGTGGTTACATTCCCACAGGTTAAAAATCAGTGGCCACATGGAGGTACCTTTCTCCTGTCCTTGCCTGAACTATTGCCTAGTTAAGACATGATGGACTGAAACCATTCCTATAATAAAGAATTCATTTTGCTGGAAACTTTTTTCCTAAAAGACTGACTTTTCCCAATATGCTTTTTCTCTTGGCCACAGCTGACATAATTTCCAAGACCGTACAAGATTCACTCTCCTTTGCACTTCATTTAGTACTCATGCAATCTTCTGATTCATTCTTCCATCCTCTCAGGGTACACATGTGCTGCTAAAGCACAAACTGTGTGTTGAACAGACTCCTCAGGACCTGCCATGTCGCTCTCTCAGGAATGAGGCACTGCTTTTGCAGCAACTACATTTCAGAGAGAAGGCTCATCTCGGCGCTGCTGTAGCTCAGACAGCAGTTAATTTGCAAAGAAAGAATTTCTCCTGACTTGCACTGTTATCCCAACACTCCCCAAATTCCTCAGACTGAAGGCAAAAACATACAGAAGGAACCCCCTGCCGCCCCAAGAAAGCATTCTTCATCAGAGTAGCAAGTTCACTTTAATCAGCGGAGGCAGCTTAAGCCCAAGTTCACGACAGATCTAAGCTGCCACAGAAATGTGTTTTGAAGAGAAACATTATGGGAAGCTTCACAAAGTTGTTCTGTGATCCTAATATGAAGTAATAAGCTGTTTACCCAGTATGACTGTACTGGGATTAATTGACAAAGGAGGGGAGATTAATTGCTATTATTTCCCTGTCAGCTTCACTCCTCCACACGCACTCACTGATCTCACAGACTGCTCCCAGCCTTTTGCTGTGTTAATGTGTCAGAACTACCTCAGCTGAGACAAAGTCCTTTACCAAAAGCAATATCCAGAAGAGCAACCTGCTTCTAATCCCCTTCGAGTACTAATGAACCCAAATTTGATGCAACAGAATGAACTCTAGTGCTCCTTTGCCCATCATCCCGTGTTTCTGTCAGCTTTTCTGCCCATGAGCACACTAAGAATTGGAAAGGATTAAACAGATCTGCAGCTTGGCAAAGCACAATGAAATTCTGAGCTCTGTGAGGGTGCTGGGGCACTGGAGGAGGAAAAGAGAACAGGGCACAGATGTGAGTGGGAATTCTGACAAGTAGGATAAACTTTAAACCATCTCTTTGGACAAGGCCTCAGCTCACGAGTACAGCATTGTAACTGCCCCAGAAGGCAGCGATAAAGAGCTTAGATAAAAGCTTATTTTCAAGGGCTGCACCTACAAAAGCAAATTTTTCTTGGCCTGGCCTAAATTAGCAAATGAGATAGGCCAGAAAATCACACAAAGAATTCAGCCCACTTACAGAAGGTGTTAACTAGGAGCTGATTTTAGATTATGGGAATGAAAATCTTCTCAGAAAAGAGCTGGGCAGAATTAAACCAACACAGCTCAACCACTGCAACCACAGGAGGAAAACAGAAAACTTTCCCATGCAATAAAGGCCTGAGAGAGTCTCTGGCATGCTGCTACCTGCTGTTGCAAGTTAAGGGAGAAGCTTTTCTTCTGGCATCAAGTTTTCCTCTTTCCCACGAGATGGCAGCCTGGTAACACTGTGAGAAGGTTGCCCTCACCTCAAATACAGACATACAGGATGTGCTGGAGATCACCTTTCTTATAAACTACTCTTTGGTGTTGTATTGCCCAAACAGAGTGTACATGTGGAATTTAAAGACAGAATGAATATTTTAAACAAAGAAGAGGTTTAGTACCAGTTAGCACAGTACCATCCCTGCAGAGCTGAGTGCAATATTCACTATCCCCCAGTTTCTCAGCCAGAAAACTGAACCCTTAGGGTCAGGCAGGGCATTTGGGTAAGAATCCAGACTCCCCATTCCCTTGTAAACAGAGAAGGCTTCCTTTGCTCACATCACAAAGACCTTTTGACCTCCCAACATAGAAGATTACTGCCTTCAGCCAAAAATCACTGGCTCTTATCATCCAGGGGTGTTGGGGAAGGGAGATGTTTTACAGATGTTTATGTGCTGGTGACCCAATCTGCTACAGCCAGGAGCTTGTGACAACTAGAATGTTAAACACCCCTTTTTAATTTTAAAGCTGCTTTTCACCATCTTAGTACATTTAGAGAAAAACCCCACAGTTCTCCCAGGGAACTTTCACTCCAGGATACAGTTGCTCTGATCTCAGACTATTTCATAGTTGATCTAATGTCTCCAAGTTTAGTCCATGGCCTATCAAGTTACTTGCCCACAATCACACAGCTTTCCTTTGGCATTTGAGCCCTGACCTGCAGACATCCCACTGACACTCCCACAGTCCATCTGAGCCCTGCCCAGCAGCCTGGCCTGCCCAGGCTGGAATCCTGCAGCCAGGCAGCAATGCAGCAGCTCACAGTGAGCCAAACAGAAGGCTCTGATTCCAACCCCCTCTCCCCCAGCATTACCTGAGTAACCAGGTAGGCACTGACAGAGGAAGCCATTAACAAGATCCTGGCAGAGCCCTCCATTCTGGCAGGGCTGGGATTCACACTCATTGATGTTGGTAGAGCAGGTCTCCCCTGGAAAGGGAAAACACAAACAGGCATCTGAAGTGCACTCATGCAGCAGTGAGGGAAAGAACCTGAATGACAACTGCAGTCATAATCTTTTGCTTTTCTTTTCTGTCACCTCAAAATGCAAAGGACTTTCTTGAGCTGTAGGCTCTCTCTGCAGACACTGGCACATACAACATCACCAAACTAATCAGGGAAAATGAAGTATGGAATGATTTTCCAGTGTCAAGCACTGGTAAGGTCAGAACTTCTGAACCATTCCCATCTGTGCAACAGTGGGCCAAACACTCATATTTTTCTCTCATAAATAATGAAGTGTTACTGTTTATGCTTGGAATTTCCCCAGCTGTTCAATCCAGCCTTTTATACATATCTGTAGTCCAGGGAAAGGGTGATATTTCAGTGGAACATCCACAGAGCTTATGGCTCCAAGAGCACAACATCAAGAAACCCCTTGTCTTCTGGTCTGATTATACAGTTGCTGTCGTAAGAGTTGTCTCATCAAGGAAACACCTGTGACTCCAGGGAATTAGCTTCCTCTGATGAGGAATTTCACAGATATCCCCTAGGGATGAATTCTACCGTATGCATGACAAAGGGAAGCCACCCTGGCACCTGCATAGCCCGAGGGCATTCACTGAGGCATTGGGGAGTGCACAGGCTGTCGCCTCAGCCTGGAGACAGGCTTGGGCAGAGAATGAATTCAGCTCTCTGCAATAGATTCTGCAATACACTCCCATAGCATCAGGCTGCCACCCTCTCCGAAGTACCAGTCATTTTTTTTTCACAGACTTGCCCACTCCCATCTAGTCAAAGCACAGAGCACTCCCTGGTGCACACAGGATACACAGTCACTGTGCAGCTCACCTGCAAAGCCTGGCTGGCACCGGCACAGGAATCCAGCAGCCTGGCTGTGGCTGAAGGTGCTGGGGAAGCCGGGCTGTGTCCCGTAGTAGGCGGGGTTGGAGCGCTCCAGGCACTCGCCCCCGCTGTGGCAGGGCTGGGCCGCACACTCGTCCACATCCTCCTCACAGTCCTGCCCCCTGTAACCTGCCGGGAGACCCGTGTCAGCACCAGCACAGCCTCACTGGCACCCGCCTCCCCAACACTGGGGCTGCCAGGAAGGTGGCAATAGGACCCAGAGCTCTGCAGCTCATCCAGCAGGGAGTCCCAGGGCCCTTTACTTTCTCCACTGTGTCAAATACAGGAGCCAAACCAATCAATTTGCAGGAAAGCATCCCCTCGTGATAGAGGCCCTCGTGATGGCAAATGGCAGAAAAGTGAAATAAAGCTTTGTAGTTGAGAATTGGGGTGATTTTCCCAGGTCAGCTGGATTTTGGGATGGCCTGTAAAGGGTACCAGTGGCAGCCTCACTGTTCCAGACAATGAAAAATCCCTCTGTGCCATGCAGTACAATCATTAACACTTTACTTTAACACAGCACTTAAGCAGGTGCTGTCCATCCCCGTGTGCCCACCTGGCCAGCAGGCACAGCTGTAGTGATTGACCCCCTCCAGGCACGTGGCACCATTCAGGCAGGGGTCAGAGGCACACTCCAGGATGTCCAGCTCGCAGTGGTCCCCCTCAAAGCCCGTGTCACTGCAGTCACAGTGGTACCTGTGGGCACCAAACACACCAAGGCATCAGCTCCTGCTCAGACTGCAAAGCCCCGGGTGAGGAAAGGGCAAAGGGAGCTCAGCTGGCAGTGCTCGTACCCACTGTGTTCACACCTTACCTGTGCAAAGCTAAATTCAGACACACAGGTATGTTCTCAGCAGCTTCCTCTGCTGTTCATGCTCTGCAAATCATTTCCTTTTGTACCTGTTCCTCCCCTCCTTTACACACCCCACAAGTTCTGCTGCTGGGAGGGGGCTTCTCCCAGTAACAGCCATAAATCACTGCTAGTGCCACTGGGATGTACAAAACACAATCCAATCTCCCCCCCAGGTTTCTGCTCTGCTGTCTAATTGCCCAACCATCACTGGTTCCTCACCTGTTGACGAGGTCCTGACAGGTGCTGTTGTGCTGGCAGGGCTGGCTCTCACACTCATTGATGTCCACCTCACAGTGGATTCCCTGATAGCCTGGAGCACAGGTGCAGGTGTAGAACCCAACATGGTCATTGCACAGGGCCCCATTCTGGCAAGGCTCTGAAGCACATTCATCTATTTCAGCATCACAGTTCATACCTTTGTCACAAAACAGAGAAATGTCCATGTTATAAATCCAGAAAAATGTATCTGTGCTGCCTGGAATTCTGAGATGGAATCACAAGAGCCATGTTAGGAACCTAAGCTGGCTACCAGAGTAATCTGTTCTAATTTTAACACAGAATATTTAAGAGCTCAGAAATAGTATGTGGTTCTTCCAGATTGAGGACCTTTAATTTTGGACTTTAGTCTTCTATCAAAACTAAAACTAGTTCCCAGTATTTGCAAAGCTTTAGTCTCTCATTCAGGTTTGCTGAAGCAATCAATCAGTCAGCGCTTTCCAAATAACATTATTTTCTGAGTAAGCCATCAAATCTTGATCTTGTACACAGCTCATATAAGGTTTATGACACCTGTTTTGGTATCTTATCACACTGTATTCCAACCCTGAGTTGCCCGTGGCCTGGCATCACCTCCCAGCCTTCCTCATTACAGTGGCACCTGCCAATCCATCTAATCTGCCCTCCTTGGCAAAGGCTCCCCACAGAGTGGACATGGCCATCCTAATCCTGGCGGAATGTGGGCCCCCTAATCTGCTGCTTCAACCCCCTCAATACCCACACTAAACTTCCTTCACCCAAATTCCAGCTGCAAGCACCAGGAAACAACCTGGTCTTGCTAGCCAATGGTGCTGGAACTTCTGGATGAAGAACTAAATCATAAGGCAAAGCCTCATATTTCACATCAGAATAATTTGGAGCACAACAAGCTCCTCCAGCTGCCTGGGTCATTTTATCACTTCCCTGGCAGGGGAATCCCACAATCCTGAATTGAGGATTCAGCATAAAGATATAAAAAGAAACTGATTTCCAAAGACAGAATTATACTTGATACTCAAAATCACCAGTAACCTTAAGGCCCACACAGAAATTCTGCCTTTTTTCTCCTTCATCTCTGTCCATTTTTATCAGAGTGTGAGTCAGCACCAGGGACTGCATTCCTGATGTTGTAACTTCTTCTCATTCCACTGGTAATCAGCAGCATTCCTTCACAGCAACCCAACTCCTTAAAACACTTCAGCCTGAACAGGAGGAAGGCTGAGAAAGTTCATGTGCAAGGTGGTACCAGGCAGAGTGGGCACATTCCAGTCCCTTCCACTCCGATAAGCAGGGCTGGGGGAAGGAGAGCCCCCCTGCCTCCCTCACAGATAACTCCCAGGTGTGGATTCCTCTCTGAGCCACCACTAGCACAGATGCACAAAACAGACATACTCATGTCATGTGCCAAATAAACATTTACCAGGCATGAAAGAACTAGAAATCTCCAACTAAAAGTCACTCTATTCCAAAAAACAACTACTTCCTTCATAAAAATCCTGCTGGACAAGACAAAAAACTAGAGGCCAGGGAGGCAGAGCTAAGTTATACCTGGAAACACTAACACCCACTTCCTGATAATAAATCTCTTTTTATATATACCTCCCCTAAGTTAATTCTGAGAACTGATCACAACTACTTTGTATCTAGTACTCAAGTCTCAGACAGTCCACCCTTGGATCTGTGTCTCTCAACATTCAAATAATCCAAGGAAATCAAAGCCTTCAGTACTGCCTGGAAGCCACAACAACAAACCACACACCATTTTTCACACACAGCACCGAACACTCCAGAAATACAAGCTGTGCAGCAGGGATGGATTCTCACAGCTCTGAAACAAGTGTCTCAGGCAGTTACTAACACTCCAGGACACCTCAGCAGGAGGCCCCCTGTGGAACTGCAGGAGCAGGGAGAGGTTCCCCAATCCCCTGGGCAGTGGGTGAGTGGTACCTGTGCCCCATCCCCCAGCCCTGGGCAGTCCATGCCCAGCCCCTGTGCCCTGTCCCCCAGCCGTCCATGTCCAGCCCCGGTGCCCACGCCCAGCCCCGGGCCGTACCTGTGTATCCGGGCCCGCAGCGGCACTCGTAGTGGTCCATGTGGTTGAGGCAGGTGGCGTTGTTGCGGCAGGGCCGGGAGGCGCACTCGTCGATGTCGATCTCGCAGTGGTAGCCCTGGTAGCCGGGCACGCAGAAGCAGCTGTACTCGCCCGGCCGGTCGCGGCAGATGGCGCCGTTCCGGCACGGCCCCGACGCGCACTCGTCGATGTCGTGGCCGCAGGTGGCCCCGGTGAAGCCGGGCTGGCAGAGGCAGGAGTAGCCCCCCGGGCCGGGGACACACGTACCGTTGTTGAGGCAGGGCTGGCTGGAGCACTCGGAGCCCTGGGGCTGGCAGCCTCCCGTTGGGCATTTACAGCTGTACCCGTTCTCGCCGTCTACACACTCAAAACGGGGGTCTGTGCAGGGGCTGCTCTCACACTCATCGATATCGTCACAGACGGGACCCGTGGGGCCAGGCTCGCAGACACATTCATACTCCAGGAGCCCTGGAGTCCGGGTGCAGGCCATATGGGCAGGACAGTCATGTTTAATGCAAGCATCATAGAGGAGTTCACAGTTTCTGCCCGTGTAGGCTACCGGCTCCACGGGGCACGTGCACTGGTAACCCACTTCCAGATCCTTACAGCTCCCACCATTCTCACAGGGGGATGAGGAACAGCCACTGTCATTTTCAGAGTATGAAGTTCCTGTTGAGAAAAGAGACTCAGTCAGTATTTGTAGCTCTAAAGAAAAAAAGTTCTGCTGATCACCACATGCAACTCAGAGATTGCCCACCTAATTTCCACACTCCAAGGGGCTGTTGTAGCCATGAGCTGAGAAGGATAATGGAGAATCAAACATTTACTATAAAGAAGACAACATAACAGGCCTTCATATGGTAGCAATCAGGAATTTCTTGCCAAGTTGTGTGACTAGGTACCTGCTTTTTTAAGGGACACTCACAAACCAACTATTTCACTTGTGCTTATTCATCCATGAGTCACTTTGAGAGCAGTGACACACATCACCTTAAATCCATTCACAAGATTAACTTCGTGTAAAATTCCATGACCCCTTTCACTGGCAGGGCACAGCAGTTGTGCCTGGAAACCCAGAGGCAGGATGGACTGGGGTATTGGCTGTGGCTCTGAATGTCCCAGTTGCTCCTTCTCCAGTTACAATTTTTTCTCAGCTAATCCACCAGCGATTTGAAGATGCTCCCATAAATAATCCAACCCAAACTCCAGAGGGACACATTTCACACAGTCTCTGATTACATCAAGCTGCTCAGGTTGATAACCACTGGCCCTCACTCTCTCCCCACGTTAGACATGTAAAATCACACAGCAGGAAATCTTTAGGTGTTACACAAAGAGCAGAGACTGATGAGATTCACGGATGGCATTTTAGATCCAAACACTTAGTACCTGCCGAGCCAAAACACCAGTCTAATGACAGGAACTAATGCAGAGACCAGTCCCCTAAATCTGGGAGCATTAATTCACACCGGGCCACAAGGCCCTGCTGTCCCCACAATGGGAGTGTTTAAAGGGCTCTTGCCCCATTAAGCAACTCCACCATCCAGAAATGTGATGGGACATGCCCACTGAACTGCAAATTTAGTTCATATAAATGAGATTATATAGGATACACGGAATAAAAAAACCCCAGAAAGTGTTCAATGTAGGTATTTCTCAGTGGAGCAGAATGGAGAAACATATTTTTCTTTTCCAAAAAAATTTCTAAATTCACTTTGTGAAACAAGGGGCAGATTGACCAAAGGGCAGGACAGCCCAGGGGACAAGGGATAGTGGCTATGATATTAGAATTAGGATATATGTCCTGGACTCAATGACACAATTAAGCACTTTGCAAGACAAAAAACTAACCAAAAATAGTATAAAGAGACAAAAGCAGTGCAAACAGAGAACTTCTCCCTCCACAAAGGCAGCAGTCATTAGCACATTATCTCGCAGCTTTCTGAGATCAGAGGGTTTCGATTCTGCTCAGTTCCAGGATAAATGAGAGAGAAGCTGTGAGGCAGAGATATCCCAGCCTGATTCACATCCAAACTTGGAAGTAACGCTGCAAACAGATGTTTTGAAAACGCATATGAAAAATGACCTCAAAGCAGAGATAAAGCTCATGAAGGAGCAAATGGAATCTGAGAAACTGCTGCTGCTCCTGGTGAGACAATCCCGACTTTCCTGGCATTGAAAGTCAAGCCACCACCAGCAGCCTTCGTGCAGCTCTTCACCCTCTCTGCTGCCTTCCCTGTGTAGCTGCGGCCCTGGCAGTGCCAGGACTCGGTGCCTGGGAGACCCCCCAAAGCAGCAGGTGGAGAGTGGGCAGGTGTCCGACTGCTGCCCCAGCTCCCCTCGCCGTGTCAGTGCTCCCTGAGGAATGTTGGCCCGTGCCATGCTCCATGCCAAGGGCCTGCCAGGATCACACCCCACAGCATGGCTCCTCTGCTGACCTTCCCCATTCTCTCTCTGATGCCATCATTATCCCGGCCCAATTTGGGCCACGTTTGCCTTGCTCTGGTGCACCTTCTACACCCCCGGTAGTTAATCTGTGTCAGTGGCTTTCTATCAACTCTGCTCCATCAGCTTCTCAGTCTCTTTGCACCCGAAGGTGGAGGCACCGACTTCAGGGCCTGAAAAGGATTTATAGGAGACTTCGGTTTACAAAAGCCTGCTCCTGCCCTGACCTCCCCCAGATTCCTCCCACCAAAAGACTGTAGAGTTTCTAAGTCTTCTTTTAAGAGGCCGTGCTGCGGGGGGAGGGAGGGTGTTCAGGGATTTAGGCAGCCCTTTCTATTCCCAGCACCATCTCTATGGCCCACCCCTCCCTTCCCCTCTCATGTGATGCTGGGGAGAGCTGCTGAGCAATGCACTGTCCAGCAATCCCATTATTCTGCCATCAACCCTTTTATTCTCAGATTCCCACTCAGGCAGAAAACAAGGATGACGGAATCCGCCTGGAATCTCTGTGGCAATTAGAGTGGAAGCCCAGGAAACTATTTGCAAAAGAGCTTTACTAGGCAGGAGATATGAGCCTTTGTGGGCTTAATGAGTAACTGGCCCCTGCCTGCACTTTCCGGTGGCCAGGAGCAGGTTTGTGACAAAAAGGAGCCCAATCCGGTGCATGCTGCAGCACCTCCATCTGCACACAATTCCCATTTCAACAGCACCACCCGGCACGGCTGGGGTAGCCCAGGCATGGCTTTCTCTCTTGCAAATAAAGATAAACATCAAAACCCTTTGCTATTTCCTGCCTTTTCCAAAGTTCTTTCACAACCAATTTGCCTTTTTATACCTCCTCTGTTTTGGTCCATATATTACTGCAACCTCAATAATCTGTGCCAGCCACGAATGCCTGTCCATTGCAGGATTTGGTGGTAGCTCTCTAGCCCCACAGTCACACATACAATTACAGACCCAGCGCTTCACCAGTAAGTCAAAAGGCCTTCTTGCCTTACCAAAGTCAGCCGTGGAGGAACAGGGAGAACCCCAGGCTCCTCTAAACTCCCTGTGACCACGAACAACAGCAGTGCTTACTTCAGCAGGCCCTCATTTTGGAGGAAAATGTTCCCTTTTTGGAGCAAATACCCTGAAGTAACACAGCCCTGCTCACAGGGCATGCAGGGGACAGGCTGGGGAGACTGCAGTGTAAATAAGGAGACATGAAACAATATCTAAATAACTTCAAATCATTCTGTGAACTGCAGCTGGCAGAACATTCCCCACGTGTTTGACCGACTCAGAGGAGGGTTCAGGCGCATCAGCAGCACCAACTCCAAGACTGTACCACACACTCCCTGTATCCAGCAGACCTGTATTAGTATGGAACATTTCGCCAGGACAAAATGTGTGAATGTATTCTAACCCTAACACTCCTTCCGTGGCAGTGCTGAAATTCTGACTTGAGAAAGAGCACAGATGATGTTTTTAGCTCTGATTTTGTTATTTTCAACGAGCATACAAGGCTAAGGGCATACAACAATCCTCTCAGATTTGGAATAGATTATTATAAAAATGTGAATAGCACATGAATATGCACCAAATGCTAATACGAAAAATGAATAAATTAGCTTTTCCTGCTGCACAATATAAGAACCATGAAAACATGTAGTTCAGACTACACTGTTTCATGAACACAGTGAAAATCAGGGCAAATAAATCACTGAATGACAAAAGTTTATGTTTTTTCACAAAAGCAGTTGTTTCTGGATTAACAATGACATCCAGGATTTTTCCTTTATGTTTCACAAAAAAAATATGGATTAGTGATGTTTGTAAGGGAAAAAAACTCATTAAAAGTATATTATGGCCATACCATCCTGCAACCCTACTCTGAAATGAAACTGGAGGAGGCTGCAGCTTCTCTGAAAAACATGTTCCAGGCATTTAGGGGTGGATTAGGAGGAACTTCAAAGGCCAGCAGAGTCCCATATAAAGCATTCATTTAGCTCTGCCAGGACAGGTCTGGTTTTACACTTTAAAGGTAGCTGACAAAGATTTTCCTAAACGATGAGGTTTGTGACCTTTTGTAACACTTTAAGGCAAACAAGCTGCATTACCAGGCTGTGTGTTAATAACTGACTTCAATAATCTTTATACCTGCACTGTATGATCTTATCAAAGGGCAGCTGCAACACTGAATTTTCTTGCCACAAAAAGAGAAATCAGAAATTAATGAGAAGTTGGGCAATTACTTCACTGCCTGGAGATGCTGCTTTAGCATTATTCACTGGCTTTTGTCTTGGGGTTTGCTTTTCACAAGTTGGTTTTGTCAAAGTCTTGGGTAATTCTCACGGAGGATGGATGCCCTCAAGCTGGGGTCACACCTGACCCCGTGGAAGCTGCTCAGTGCTGCACTGATAACTACCTTAGAGGTGTCTTAATGGTCACTTAAAATTCCAACAGGGAAGTGGCAGCATTGGGGTTATCAACTCAGAGATTACCTTGTTTCCGTTGCACTGAAGGACAGAAAAAAAATCTAAAGCAGAGGCAAGAGGTACCTACTGAAAATCCCCATCTCACAATACCTGCTCGTGCACTGCACTGCACTGGCTGTAAAATGAAACCGGACCATCACCTGTGCAGCCCCTCTGCAAAATGCTTGGAATCACAGACACAGCTCCCAGAAGGGTCAGGATGCCAGAACGGTATTTCCTGGCCTAGCAAAAACTTAGTGTGAGCTTGGGCAAGTCAGATCCCACTTTGAGTAGAAAGAGGCTTCCTTCAGGTGTATCTCACCTGCCCTACAACAAGTGAGAAACCCCTGATTCCCAGGCAGGAGGTGAGAACAGCAGGATTCCCAGGGCAGCACAGGTCGCAGCTGCACCACAGCAACAACCGACCCCAGGACCCCCAAGGGCCCAAACAGGGACAGCTCAGAGCCCGGCCTGGTGCAGCTCTCCCGAGTCAGGCTGTGCTCCTGCTGCTCACCCACCCCATCTCCCCCTGCAGAAACGCCCCGAGGCCAAGGGTACGGAGGGAACCCCTCCACCAGAGGGCATTCAGAGCAACACAACTATTAAATAAACTCTGAAGAAAGGAATGGAATGAGTTGGGTCTCCATGACAACGGGAAGGCATGTGCTTATATTAGTAAATCCCTGCTGACCTCTGCTGATCTTTCCCTATCCTGGTCAGTGTAAAGGATTAGTGAAAGGGTTCACACTTTGGCCTGCTCCCAGGATCCACACAACTAGGAAGGAAAAGTAGACAGGCCTGACAAGGCACTTCTCAGTCCACCCTCCTTCTTCCCCAGCCGTGCTCAGTTCAGAAGGCCAGCTATGGAAGGGAATGGCAGGATAAAATCAAACCCTTCTTTGGGAAGTAACTTCTGTGTACCTGTCTAGGGAGGATACAAGGCCTCAAGGTGGCTTTACACATCGTTAGGGTTTTACAAGCCTCATTTCGTTCTTCACACACAGGGATTATACCCTTTCTTCCCAGACCCGAGCAAAGCACCTGCTCTCAGTAACACCAGCATCAGAAAACAAGGCACTGCAACTCTCCAAGACTGCTAATAACTTCTATTTCACCTACCCTAAACCAGCCCATAACCTGCATTCCCCGTCCTGGGTTACAGAGCAATGGGCACTTGTGACAGCTGCTTTAACAGCAGGCTTTTCTTTCAGCCTCAGAAGATGAGATGTGGCCTTGGGAAACTTTCCAAAATACCAGTGTTTGATCACAGCTACTGAGCCCCAGAGCTGCAGCAGCTTCCCACCATCACCAGCCCTCAGCAGCTCATGGAGTAACTTGGTGACTCTGGGGCCCAGAGCCAAGTTCTTTCTGCCCACTTTTTTTAAAAGAGAGGAACAACACTGAGATATATCTGCTGGTTGAAGCTAAACATCATCTCAGGTAATCAATCATCTTATCAGATCTGCCAATTTACATGAAGACAAAGGTGGCACTATGACCAAAAAAGCCCAAACCCTGAAGATAAATATTAGCTAATCCAAAAGCAGTGTTGGCAATCAGCAGGCAGTGCTTCTAAGACAATACTGAATAAATGGCCTGCCAGGATGGCAGGGATCCCAGCGATGCCAAGAGAGTCTTTTAGAAAAGTCACTTTAAAAAAAGAGCCTTACTATTCATGGCTTTGATGTCTCGTGTAGAGTTCTGGTACATTAAACACACAAGCCCGGTATCTCAGCCAACTTTGGATACTCATTTGATGACCTCTCCTGACGTCCCTGCACACAGTTTTAGACAGATATTGTGCACTCATCACCTCCTAGACTGCTTCTGACGTTGTTTTTCTTTGTCACTGGAGAACAACAAATTCCAGACCACATTTGTACACTAGGTTTTTGTTGTGGCAGAGCTTTTTCATGCCAGATATATGTACACAGTCTACTGGTGTAAAATATTATGTAGAATTTATGAAGGCCTAGACCCAGATTTTCATTCAGACAGGCAGGAGAAGATGTGGCTCAGGTTCCACTTGTGAAATGTGCAGAATATTTACCCCCCCAAAGAAGGAGGATGCTGCGTCCTGGCTCCCTCCCACCCAGCCTGCCCAGTGCATTGCTGGGAGGTCCCAAACAGTGGGCAGCAATCCACAGGGCCGGGCAGTGCCAACATCAGGGCCCAAGGCATTAACAGCATTAATCAGAAATACCACTTCAGGGAATTGAACTCATTGTTAAGACAGAACACGAAGCCAGCCAGCTTGTGTTCATTATCTGCCCACTGTTCTAGTGCAGGTTTGGAGGTGTAACTCCCATAATCATGCTTCTAGAACTGGGACAAAGACAGGAGCTATAAATCCCTGGTTTATGATAACATTGAATATATTGCCACAGTAACTCTTTGATCTTCTGTGCCCAGGACACCCCAGTATTTTCCCTTAATAAACACTCCTCCAAGCTGACCTTCATGTTTCACACATTCTCTGATCTCTCAGCCATTTCCAGAGATCAAACACTGAGACAGGGACTTTCCTGTGTATTCAGTTAACTAGACTGAGTCACAGGCTTTAATTTCCAATTCTTATTTAAATACACTGACAATCACCACAACAGCTGGGAAGATTGGTTTTGTTTGTTTCCAGGTTTTGAAGTAAGTCTTAAATTGTCGTGTGTTGAGCTAATCTCAAGAGCTGGCACTAGAGCTGACAGCAAACTGCTGGGAAAAGGGTTTGTCTGCACATACACTCCTCTCAACAGGCATACAAAGCATCTTCAGGCCAAAGGTATGTGAATTCCTGTGCCTACTGATGGCTGGAGTGGTGGTAACAACGGAGATGACACTCCTTTTGCCCTCCAGAATCTCCTTTAAAGACAAGAAATTAGCTGGGAGCAGTTGTTCCACAGACAGCAGCAGTAAAAGTGGAGTCACCGGCAGAGCCTGCACTACTGCCCCTCCGGGGCTTTTCTAACCCACTGGAGGTGGGGTGGGTCTGGCTGCAGGATGGTTACAGCTTGCAACAGGCCAACTGGATATTCAGAATGTCCTCAAAAATTTTCAACATGTAACTTAGCCCCTCTCTCCTTCAATGACATTTAGACTCAGTCAATCAGAAATAAAATTAAAAAAAAAAAAAAAAGGAGTGATATGGTTTACAAGTGCAAGACCTTTCTTTATGGCCTTAAACACCTACAAGTGCTATATAAACACCACCATTCACTCCAGTTAAAATCTGATAGAATTCCTCTTGCTAATTAGGAGACTATTAAATGATCCCTCCCCTCGAGCTCTGCTGGCCCAACCAGATGTGGCATCCACCTGCACTCCAAAAGAAAGCCACATTCTCAGTGGTGCAGAGAAGAGCTATTCCCAGGAGGGCAAAGCCAGGAGTGCAGGGGTCCCAGAGCACAAACCCTCCGAACAGGCAGGTCCCCGCAGCCACACCCCAAGCAATGGGCCTTCTTTCTGCTCAACAAAGCCACCATAATTGCTTCACACTCCAAACCAGTAGCTATGGTTACTAGATACAAAAGACAGTCCTGCTGCTTCCCTGTGGCCAGAGGAATTCCAGGCACTTGGAGCAAACACACCAGACAAAGAAGCTGGTAAAAGGAAGAGAAAGAAAAAGAAATCAGACAAAAATCACAACATATTTTGACTTTCACATTCTTAGTCTGAGGTGGTCAGAGCAAAGGAAATCTTGGGATGCTTCAGAGGGGAAAAAGGGACTGTTGAGTAGTCAAAGGAAAAGCTGAAAACTTTCTCCAACTCCCAAAAAGGACATAAACATCACCCACTAATGCAGGAAAATGCCAAGTGCTGCGTTCAGCAGACACCAGGAGGAAAGGCTTGCTGTATGTATCTGAGTGTATTTCCTGGGTATTCTCCATAGTTTGTGTGCACTCCTGCATGTCATGGATCATCCCTGTCCTGCCTCAGTGGAAACCAAACCAGCCTTGTACATACAAGTACAGGTACCTGCCTGGCAGTGCCGAGGACGGGACAAGGAGACCAGTTCAACCCCAATTATACTTTCCAGTAAAAGGCTGAACATGTTCCTGACATGACCTTATAATCCCTAGATGACTAAAACAGATGTCTAGGCCCAGCAGACCTCCAGGCACCCATTCCAGAAGAAACAGAGAATCTCTTCTTCAGGGTGCATAGGAAATTGTACACAAGAGTGAGAATGGAGTCCAAAGACGTGCTCTGGGGAATCTGAAGAATCCCAGTATACTCAGGCATATTCTTTGGCTATAAAATAAGTTTTCAATGTGGAAAAACCAAACCAAAACAACCTCCCACAAGTGTGATAGACTGTTTTGTTACCTCATCAGTTCTTGCACTTTGAGGACTGATCTTTCTTCAAACTTTCTAAGTGGGAACACCCACGTACTGTGATCTCCCTCCACATTTTGCCCCAGATGTATCTGGCACTACACTCCCCTGGGTACACTCCTCTTGTGCCCAGATGTGTTTCTAGAGCATAGAGGATGGAAATACAACTCTGTGTTTCTTCTGTATGGGCACAACCAAAAAATTCAGACCTTTCCAATGAAGAAAATGGTTACTATAATAGCTGAATACTTAATTACATGAATACTTAATTACTTTTAGCTCTTGTGAATAAATGCATATGTATATGCGCACAGGGAGAAGGATGAAAGGAGATAAGAAATAAATAGAAGGAAAAACATATCTAGAATGAAATGCCTGTTTATCTTCCCGACAAAAGTTTTCAGGCTTCAAATCTGTAAGAGGGAAGAGGGAATTTGTTCAGCAATCTTTGCCATTACGAGGGCAGGTCACAGAGTTACTGCATAGCAGCTGAGTAAGAATGAGGCACAGAATACAAAAACTTACCCCAAAACAAGAGGAAAAATGGCAGCAGGAGAGCAGCACTGTACGCCCTGGAGGTAGTTTTCCTTAATTCCATGACAAGTCTAGGGGTGGCTGTTCCGAGACCCTCCGGGGAGAGACAGGAGCTGTAAGCCAGCAGCCCCGTCCTGCGCCCACATCACGGGCTGGGGCGGACTGTCCCCGGGCCGGGCAGCGGGTCCATGCCCCGCCGAGCTGGGACCAGCACTAAGCCCGGGCTGGGACCAGCACTAAGCCCGTGGACAGAGTCCGGGCACGCCGAGCCGCCCGCGTGCTCGGGGGCGCCCACAAAACCCGGCCTGGATCGCACGGAGCGGAGTGCGCGGGCAGCGCCGCGGCACGGACCGAGCACCGCAACGGGAACCGCACCCGCGGGGGCCTTTCTGTCTCTGGTTTGAACAGTCCCTGCATGAGGCTGAAAACACGCCTGGTGGGGCACCAGGAGCTGTGACAGGAGCTCAGAGCTGGTTGGGCACAGGCGGTTTGGAAGATGCAGGTTCTGCATCAGCTCGTATTTACAAACAAATTCCAGGGGAGGGTCGATCACAGTGTGCTGATAGAGGCTGCTTTATTCAAAGAGGAATAAGACAAAAGCACTCTGTTAACCCCAAAAGGCAGTCTCAGCCCACATTAGTCTGTACTGCTGTCTCATCATGAGATGGGTGATCCCACAGGACAGATGAACTCACAACAGGTCACAGGAACCCTCTTCCCAGCTGAGGAACAGTCATAGACATCAACAGAGGTATCTGCATAACACGGGCACCAAATCACACCACCCCTTTGTAAGCATGGGTTTAGTTTTAGAAGTGGAAAGAGTTATCAGTGTGCACTGTTTTACGAGAGTAACTGGAAAAAGACAGAGCCCACACTCTGCTGAGACCTGCTAAGTACCTCTAAATCCACATCACAATTGGATTAAACTAACTGGAATGAGAATTACGTACATTGCCTCACCCTTCACTGACAGCTGAAAATAGAAGGCAGGTAAGATGGCAGAAAAATTCCTAGCCTAAACAAGAAATATGCAAGATGGCAAGGAACTAAAGCAGCCAGACCTGGGCTGCAGGTGAGGAAAACAGCAGCAATCCTTGAGTCGTTTGTATTATCCGGGATCCTTTCAGGGCAGCAGAGGCTGGTGGGATGGTGTGCAGGGAAATGGGAGAGTTACTGCAGGGGTTTTACCTTCAGTGTAGAAGCAGAACAGCCATAGCAAGAGCCTTTTCACCACCTAAATTCTGCAGTTCAGGAACAAATGGTTCATCTCACTGTGCTGCCTTGGAATGTTCTACAGATGATATATCATGTGTTATCAACCTTATCTGGACCACCCTGCCCCCACTTTCATCTCTGGTGTCTTCAGCCTGTTTTCTCAAGATCAGCCTCAGTATTAGTTTCTTGCCAGTTACCACGACCATCTGGAACTCATTTTTGTTTCTTCAGACTCTCCTTTTTCTGTCAGGGGACATAACCAAACACTGAAATGTGCAGAACCTTTCTGCTCAGAATATTTTTGCTTCACCTGTGTGAATTATGCTCCCAAAACCTGACCTTTTCCAAATCCCAGCAAACACACATGCATCATTGCCCAGTTAACACTCAGCAAACCACCACTCCTCCTCAGTTGAAGTCAGGCAGTGCTGGAAGTCAACCAGTGCAACACTTCACAACCATCCATGCTAATTTACAGCTCCTATGGCTACCTGAAGGACATGCTCAGCTTTCATCGAAAAGCATCAGTGTAGCAAACTCCCCCCACAGAAAGTGGAGGTCCTCCCACTGAGCTGAGACCTCGTGCAGCTCTGCTGTTCTTGTGGCCTGTGACACCCCAAAGCCTGGACAGAGCCCTGACTTTGGGCACACCAACCAGACTCAGGGAAGAGCAAAACACATCCAACTTCCTTATAATAATCAAAATGCCTTAATCCAGTGTCTACTTGTGAGGATATTAGAACTGAATTCTGTTGATGTTCATGGTTGCAATTTTATGAGATTTTGCCAGCATAAATGGCAAACCATTCCTGTGCTGGACCCCTGGGCATACAAAAGCCAATGTGGGTATTAACCAGCTTAGTCCAATTAAAGGACCCTAATACACCTCTGTTAAGGCCCTGATTTGTTAGGCTTGACTACATTTCCAAAGGAGCACAATTGGGTGGATTTGTTGTCGAAAGCATAAGCTCCAAGTCCTTAGTCATCCTTGCTAAAGCCTTCCCCAAACTGGTCATGGTTTGTGCTACCTCCGCATCGCTGCCGTCCAACGTCACCATAATCTGCTCTTTAAAATAGTATTAAAACCAGAGCGAAAGGACACAGCTGCTTTCCTGGTGTAACACTCATTACCAGAGACTTAAGGACAGCATAACAGCGAGGCTTCTATTCTCAGCCCGGAGCAGGAAACCTGGCAAGCCGGAAATACATGCCATGGAAATGGGGCAGCAGTGGGCAAGCTGGATTAAGGGAAAAAGGAGAAAGTAGGTCTGAGGTACTCAGGAGAACCTTCCTGTCTTCTCATTCTATACTTGTTTGTATACTTGTCACAAAACAATCCTATACATCTTTCTACAGACGGTTCAGAGTGAACCATGCAGCAAAGCACCTCAGCAAGTCTGTGCTTTTCACTCAAAGAACAATGGACACGTGCATGAGTTTCACAATCTTTCTCACGCAGGGCTTAAAATAATCCTAATACTCCAGACTGAATACTAGAGACGTGTGACATGCAGGCAGACAAATATCAGTGGTACGAATAAAGGCATTGCTCCCTCCTCTCATGTGCACTCTGCAGCAGCCCCAGAGGACGGAGCCTCACCTTCCCTCCTGGCAGTTCTGGAACCACTGGGCACAGATCTACTGCACTGCATTGAACAATGCAGGCCAACAACACCAAAATCACGGGGGTTTCTCCCTGCTTTGTCCTCCAAGGGTCATTTGGCACAATCATACACGAAGGAGTCCATACTAACAATGGCTGCAGATTTGGGAAGTTAGTAAAGAAAAAACTTCCCATTCTTCTCAAAAACGGTGTGCAAAACCTGACTGCTTCAGCACACTCTTCCTGGTTACAACCACTGCTGAAAAGTGCCAAGCCTATCTCTAAAAATTTCAGGTTTTGGACTGTCAAGCCTCCAGACTCACAAGCCAACTCTGTAAACTGCAAAGTTCACATACAGTTTGGTGACATAAGGTTTGAGGGTTCCCCGGGGTCCAATCTCCGACCCGCAATTGGCTCTTCCCTGTGATTCCCAAAGCTCTCAACACGCACTGTCCCCACTCTCCCATCAGGCCACCACTAGATGTCCCTTCTGCACTGCCAAAGTCAGCACAGGCCCCGAGTGCAAAGGGGAGGGTTGGAAAGAGGTTGCTGTTAGCCCAGCCCTGCGGAACCAGAGCGACTGGACGCGTCCCGAACCGCCGCACCGTGCCAGCAGCACACGGATCGCTGCCAGCCCCACTGCAACAGCCCCGGCGGGACAGCCAAGGGACAGTTTGGGATGGGAGTCAAAACTTCAAAGTTGCTATTAAAACTTGGCAAAATCACACAAAATTTCCAGTCTTGAGACATCCCAGTTGCACTTTTCAGACACAATAAATTTAGTTTGCTATCATTGCTAATCAGAAGTGCTGGCAAGTGAATGATGCTGCCTGATAAATGAGCACCCTGAGCACAAGGTCCGTCCTAGGCAATGGAACAACCAGCCTGGCCAGGCAGAGCAGGGAGGTCCTGGCTGGGCAATTGCAGGGCTGGGCTGAGTTCTGACACAGCCCCACTTTCCTGGAGACAGTAATCAATTTCAGACAAAATCGCAGTGCTGAGGAAGAGGAAGGTGAGCAGCCCAGTAGGACAGGGGCAGAATGAACATCTGTTTATGAGAGTATCTGTGTGGATTATGACAGAATACAGCACGTGTAGCCCACGGATGTAGGTTTAGGTCAACACATCAGCCAACAGCTACAATAGCAACTAAAACCTCCTGCCTTAACTGAGAAACTGGGACTTTGAGAAGACCAAATTCAAACAGGTTTGCCTGAGGTCTGAAATCACCTCCTCAACCTTGCAACGTTGCTTGTGCAGAAACCTTCATTACACATGTCATCTCCAAAGAAGAGTGAATTGTAAAGACCACAACAAGGATATCCAGTTATCCAGTACCTGCAGAGCACCTTCCTCTCCAACACACAAACCCGCACACAGATGAGGCTGTGGTGAAGCTGGGCCCACACTCCTGCCAAGTTATCTCTCGAGGAAGTCACAGAGCCAGGCTCTGACCATGGATGTAGCCTTTGATCTATGAGAGACCCTGCTGGAGTGCTGCAGGTCAGCTCCGGGCCCCTTTGATCCTCCTCCCCTGCTTACAAATGCCTGGTGGAGGTGAATCCTTTCCAAAGGGCCTCTCTGGCAGATGGGAATGTTGATCAGCTTACAGGAAGAAGCCAAAAAGTGCCTCAAGCAAGATTTTCTGCAGTAAAATGTTATAGCAGGAAGGATGTGCCCAATACGTTGCCAGGACCTGAGAATGTTTTGAAGACATGTTGGCCACTGAGAGGGACCCGTTTGCTGCTGTTTTTGTCCCAAATGACCCAACATGTTTGTAAATATTACTTTTCAGTGTGAGCTCGGGGGAGCCACTTGAGGGCAGCGCTGGGCAATTCCAGCCCACAACAGCTTGGAAAGGCTGAATTAGCAGCTGTTTGCTGCAAACGTCTGCATTGCTGGAACCCTGGAGCCAGGCTGTGCCCAGGGCACCTGGGAGGCTTCAGGGGAAGAACTAAAGGCTCAGCCAGTGCCAAAAGAACCGGCAGCCAGAGCCAGAGGGAGAGAGGCTGCCCTGCAGCATAGCCCGACTGAAAGGAACCTCCTAATACAAGTTTGTGAAGACCAAATTCGGGGGTTGGAGAACAGGGAATTTTGGACCTGGAAAACAAACACATCCAGCTGCACTGTGCGAGCTGTGAGCTCTGAAGTTCAGCCCCAAAGTCTTGTGTCTGACATCTGTCTCTGCCATGGAAATGGTACCTTTGAACGCTGCATAAATCAGCAAGCTCTGCCTTGTTTTCCTTCCAGCTGCAATCTCTGCTTTCTCTCACAGACTTCACGCACACAGTCTGCTCCTAATGAGGCCTCTGGGAAAACTGGACATTCTCACCACAGTAGGTGCAGTAAGGAAAATGGGCACAACCCACAGATGTGCCAAATGTTGGGGAATGAGTAATTTTCTTCAAGAAGCCAAAGATGTGGGACTCACTTTTGTGCATCTGCACCTTAATGAACAGTACATATACCTAATGCCTCCACAGCTAATCCAGGTAACTAACCAGACACACTGTATGAAGACAAGGGACAATTGCACAGGAACAGTTCATGTTCAGTGTCCTGGCTCAAAGCTGGGGATACCGTCCAGTTCCTGTCAATACCTGGGGCTCACACTCGTGCCTTTCTAGACCATGTTTCACATCAGAGTTAGCACAACCATTGTCTCTGACAGAGGGTAGCAAACATCTCCAAGGTTAACTTTTAATCTAAGAATACTTCACAGATGGAAGCTCCCCTGGGAGGCAAATGTTGCTACTTCACAAAGGCCCCAGAACAATGGCCCTGCCTAAACTGGGTGTGCACAGTTGCTGGATCTGCTCTCACTTGGATGAGAGGGTCTGGCAGGGATTAATTACCACAGCACACACTGCCATGTGGGCAGACCCTTCACTTTGCTGAGGTGCTGAACCCTGGTGTTTCCATCACCATCCCTTTGTCAGACTGCCTAACAAACCTCTAAGAATGACAAATACAGATCTTCTTATAAGTGTTCACAACTTGTTCTCATGGTATCCAAATGAGTATCTTGTTTTCTTCTAACTGCAGAGCTGGACCAGTGACGAGGGCCTCAGCACTTCTCTCTTCCCTGAGATAAGCTGTGCTCCACTTCTCTAAGGCAGTGTGGTTTATGCACATTTTCTACTTCATGTCTCACAACAGCAGGCAAACCGAGCTCCTGCTGGGCTTCTGTCAGAGGTGATATTGATCTGCCACACAAAAGCCTGAATCCCTAGCTCTGCTAACTGTGTGCTGAATGTGCACGGGAGCTCATCAATGTCTGAAACAAAATCTGCTCCGTGGCCTTTGGAAAAAAAGAAAAGTGAAGACTTCTGATGAGATTCTATACAAAATATTCCAGTGGATGGATCCAGAAACTTCACAATAACTATGGGGGGGAAAAAAACCTAGAAGAGTTAAAATACTTCAAATAATCTGTATAATGCCAATCCAGCCTTGTCAATCACCAATTATATGTACCATTTCTGAAAGAAACCATAATTGACAGCTTATTGGAACACTATCCATTTTCTCCCCAAGAAACTCCGCTGCATCTAAACCAGGAAGAAGCAGCATCTTGTATATTTAAAGATGTTTTCCATGCCAAGGCCGGTGTGTCAGCACCATTTATTATGCCTGAATGCTTTATGAGACAGAAGTCACAAACCTGACAATTTAATTCTCGTTAGCTCTGGGAGTGATTCCATATGCCAACCTAGCTACACTCCCGGGGCAAATAATGAACTTTTTTGCTTCCAGCTCAGCTTTTGGTCCTCCTCTATCACAGGACTGGGGGAAAATTTCCTTTGCTGTCTCTGGGACCAGAAGGGAAGACAAAGTACAGATGGCTGAGCTTCTCATAATCATGGAACAGCTGCAGAAATCCAGCCTCACTCTGTGGTGTGAATTGATCTCCAGGTCTTTAGCTCTGCTGACCTGCACCTTCAGAGGTCACAGGAGCTTCACCAGGGTCTACCAGTGATTTCTCAAAGAAAATATTTGGCTGAAGATTTAAACTCCATTTGATCCTAACCCCTTTTTAATTCATGACTCTGCACTGAGGCACTCTGCATACTTCTGCCAGTCTCACTTCCCAGGAGGTCAGTGTGGCAAACACTCAAGAGAAAACAGAATCCAAGAAGCAAGAAAATCTGTTTAGATACCTGTGTGTGTTCTGAGAAAATGACAAACCACTGTCATTTGTACTATATGAGACTAAATGAAAATTTCCTCAATTCCATTTCATGTCTCCCCATAGCACTTCTTAAAACACAGGTTCCCTTGGCTTCTGCATTTCCTTTGATTCAGGCCAGACAATGGAGATGAACCAGTATCCAGCACCCAGTATTTCTGATATTTCAGCTTCATTTCACTTAGGTAAAAAGTCAACTGGCAGTCCTGTTTGGGCTGTTGCAACATTTCCTCTTTTAGCTTGCAGACTCATATAGCCATTTCCCTGAAACCTTGAATGAGCAAACAATCACTCTAAATTTCATTTGGTTAGTCAGAGTTAACCTTAAGTAATCTTCAAGAATGCACATTACGTGTCAATGATCCAGCAACTCTTTTTATAGCAACCAACTTTTGGGAGTGCAGGAATGCAGAAACAAAAATAACCACAATACACTGGAGAAAGCCCGGAATGTCAACACATTGTGTTTCCCCTTAAAACAGTTTCTTGCCATTCACTGAGAGGTTATGACCTTCAGACAGGAGTTTAAAACAGTGAACCCCACTCCTGGCTATTAACTTCCACACTGATAACACACTTAGCTCCAGTTCCTTGTTTCTTCCCCCTCGGTAGGTCACCCCTATTGACAATTTCTGTTACAATCATAGAGCTGACACTTTGTATTCCCACCCTCCAATGCCCACTGGAGTTACCACTGAAGGCAAAGCCACAGTTCATCCTCTTTCCATGACTTTAAAGCTCATAATCCCCCGCTACATCAGTCATAAGGACAATGATTTGCTCAATCTGCCCAGCAGACTCTTCTCTTTTTCTACTGCCTTACAGAGATGGTGCTTCAATTACAAGCACATCCTTGTGGGCTGATGGAATCTCACTGCTAGACCAGAATTGGCTCCTACAACATAGGAACTAAATAACTTCTTTGGGCAGTAACACACAGGAATTGCCACGGCAGCAGTGGACACAATGCTTCCCAACTCATCCATCCATCTCCAGCTGAAACTGAGCTTCCAGGGGTGAAATGAGGTCACCCGAAGTAAAGAGGGAAATGGAATCTGTGTGACAATAAGCCAGGTGTCAACATCCGATGCACAGAGCCCGAGCAAGGACAACGCGGTCATTCTCCGGGAGCTGGGCTGGGATGTTGGGAATTTTGAGCAGATGTTAATAGGATGAATACATACGAGTTGTACAGCCTCGGAATGATAATGCCTCTGAATACCAAGAGCATATTGATCTCCTGAAGTGCATAGTCAGAGCATCTAATGGCTCTGGAGAGAGCAGAGAAACACCCAGAAGGGGAAGGAGGGGGGGAAAAAAAAAGGAAAAGAAAGAGAAGATGCTTTGGACTGGAGAGTTTTATCAGCTGAAAAAGCCTCGGGGCACACAGGGATGTTAAACTGCTGCTGCTGCACAGACATACTGAGGGACCTGAGAACACACACCTCGTGCACAGGAATGGGAGAATGAATGTACAGAACTGGTATGATTATAACAGGTCTAAACCAGTTCTTCTAGGAAGCACATTGGAACCGGGAAGAACCTACGGTGGAAAACAAATCCTTACTGCCCTGTCCTGATGGACCAGAACTGTGAGAAAAGAAAAGCTAACACTAGTGACGCAGAGAATGCAGATACTGTTCAAACAAAATTCAAATGGAAATTCTCTGTATTTTAATGGCCTCAGCTGTTATTAGTGATGCAGATCAGGCCTTTGTTCTGAAAGGAAATCTCATCGCTAACCTGCAGTGTCTCTTTCAAGTGGGAGATATTGAAAGCTCCCTTTTACACAGGGGCTGCATAACTGGGAAATTCAATTCATTCTCTCTGCTTTGATATCTATTTAGTTCAGCACTACACACACCGTTGAAAGCTAAATGTTATCCCTCCAACGCACACGAGGGCCCAGTGGTCCAGTGGGACATGGTCCCTGCTCCATGGAACTGATCCAGTGTTTTCAGCCTCTCACAAAGATGTGCAGCTCTTTGAGGGAGAATGAGACTCCAGGACAACAGGACTGCAAATTATCAGCTTGTTCAGAGGTGTTTTTCTTTTTTATGAGCTACAAATCAGCCTAAGCTGCACTAACAGAGAGATCCTTGCAAAGTTCAGTCCCAGCAGTGCCACCATGGGAGCATATCAGAATTCTGTGAACTCTGGTCAATAGTATTATATATCCCCTGAACCACTACGGACACATTGAAGAAATTATGAGAAAAGATCCCAGTTATCCTGAGCTTCCCACTCTCTGACCACAAAACCGCACTCTCGCATCAAATGGGGAATGCAACTCAAGGGACGTTTTAATCCTACACCCCTGCTCTAATTAATAATCCTACTTTATCAATATTTGATGGAGCTGTTATTGTGTCTGCTCTGACCATTACAGTTATCACAGAATGCTCTGAATTATGCTGCTCGATAGCAATGCAAGAGCAATGCCCTGCTTTCAAGGTAATACAGACAGGAAACACGGCACCTTTCCTAAGCCAGTGCCTTTCCAGAAGGCCCTGCTCCAGAAGCAGCCTATGGGATGGACTGGCAGCTCTAGCACATGCAACTGAGCATCAGTTGATGTAGAAAGATCTATTGACTCAGCCCTTAATGACCCCTCCCATTGTGGCCCACTATGCCACCATCAGATGGGGAAGAAAATAAACTCATATCCTGAAAACCAAACCACAACAGAGATAACACTGAGCACAACAAAGCACAGTCATTGTGTACACTGGCAGAGAGAGACTCACAGTTAATAAGGCACAAAAACAAACATGACAAGCAAAACTCACCATATTTTGCAAACAAAAGTGTTGAGGAGAAGGATGCAGCCTGTCCTGTGCTAAACACAAGAGACATGCCTGTCCCTGCCATCACACAGCCTCACTCGGTGAGCACCTGACCAGCTGTGATGCTGTGGCTGCACTGCCACGGGTCAGGAGGTTCCTGCTGCTCCCCAGTTCCTCACCAGCACAGGCCACAGCCCGTCCTCCCCTCTGCTCTGCCTGCCGTGTAACTGAACAGAACTCCCCCAACAGCTGCCTTAAGTGAGCAGGAGGATTAACAGCAATTGCAAGTGCTTCAGCTAATGGCAATGGCTCAGGTAAAGGCAGCTCTGGAACAATTACATGCCACTACACTAAAGTATACCCCAATCCACATCACAGTTCTTAAGGATCCTCTTTAGGAAACAGAATGCTCAAAATTCTCCATCAATGCAGAATCCTTATGATCAGTCCCTGCTGCTGAAGAGCTGAAACACAGGGCAAGGCAATACAAATTCATGGACACAGAAAGGCCTTTTTCTGTACATTCCTCAGTCTCTCTGTTCCTGCACACTGTACCTTCCACTTGCAAGTGCATTTTCTCAGTGCTGCCCAGCTCGTTTCTCCACCACACAACCGTGCCCAAAGCTGAGGGAGGGGCTGAAGCACAGCACCATATTGGCAGGCTCACACTTTCCTGTCAGATTGCACATTCTCCCAATTTCAGGCTTTTACTGTGCTGTACAGTGTTGGTATCATAGCTGCATTATGGAGAAACACAGTGCAGGAGCAGAGAAGCAGATGGATTCATCCTAGTTCAAAGGCTATTCATGGGACAACAGGTAGCAGTCGGAGTGCCATAAAAAGCCAGAGAGATCACAAATTACTATGTGCCTTCTACACTTACATCTGACTCAAAGGCCAAACTAATTAAAGACAGCCAGCAATTACAGTAGACTTTGGTTCAGGCCCACATGATGCCAGGATGCTTGGTCCTTCCACATGTCAGCAGGTTATGACAGTCATGAGACTGCCAAGGGTCAGAAAACTATGAAGAAAGGGAGTAATCCTGAATGACATCTGTCCAGTGAGTTAAAAGCACTAGATGATGCAAGCTTTGAGGGAACTTCTATATCATCTGTCCTGTCGTTAGAGAGAAGAAAAGATGGGGTTGCATTTTATTTTTACACAGCAACAACACAAGCACAGAACAGCAAACAAATGGAGGTGCCATAACAAAGTGTGAAATGGAAAAAAAGAATAAAGTGAGAGCCCCTCATGCTGTGAAATGCTGTTCGTAGTGACCTCACTTACTGCAGGCTGGGATAAGCACAGGTGCCTAACCTCAGAGCCAGAGGGTCTGACAGGCCCTGGGGACGGGCTGGGGATCCACAAGGCAGCTCCTGAACTGGGTAGCACCACAGCAGGCCTATGGCTTGGTGTTGGAATCAGCCCTGGAATTACACTGCTTGCAGGAGCATTCATACAAATTCTGAGCAGTAGAACTCTTGAGAGGTGCCAAGTGACAGCTTTGGGTTGTTTGTTTCCAGCGGGGGGGAATTGCGTGGAAAGTACAGAAGAGAAAATATTCCATAACTGGAAGGAACTAAATGTTATCAAGATAAAATGGAAAAGGCTTAATACAGACTAAGTATCTCCATCACAAAGGTTAGCAAAGCAAAACTAGCAAGGTTTAACTGAGCAGGATGGATTTTGAGGGACACGCTGTCTTATCTAAAAAAGGAAGGTTTGGAGATGTTACAATTTAGTCTTTTTTTTGCCAAGAAATCCTTTATTAAAATTGCTGTAAATGGTAACTTGTTCAACTAAAAAAGAGGCTCTTCCTGCCATGAGCTGTAAAAGGACCTTAGCTTTCAATTCTGTTTTTGAAGAATGTTTCAGATATTGATTTCTACCTCATGCTCAGCATAAGTTATGTTTTCTTCACAGTTCTGGTGCTCAGAGCAGAAAGAAACAGCATTTTCCTGAATCTCTAAGCAGATCTTTTCTAACACCATGTTCTCTGAACAGATCATCCCAATACTTCTCCATCCCATAACCCAGCAGCCATAACAAACCAAAGTATTTGGCAATACTGAATTGCTCAAAGAAATCTGAGCCTTCTCTCTGTTCACAGTTCTCCCTCAGGGCCCTGAGTGGGTTGCAATAGCACAGACAGTTGCTCTAAATAGCTTGGATCCAAACTCTGCTTGATGGTGATTAAATATATAAAATGTTACACATCCAATGATTGAAACACAAGGGCCCAGAGCACTTCAGCAATGCTTTCCACACAGAGCAATCACAGCACTGGAAATACTGGAAATACCATCGTGTGATCCAGGCACAAATTATTGCTCTAAAGAGAAGGAATCCAGAACAGAAAGGAACAGTGAGAAAGTTCAAGGTGTGCGACTGATTTTTTGTCCTTTTAGTTCCATGTGTAAGCCAGGCTTTTTTGCAGACCTATATGAGAAAACACATTATACACACACAGCTGCTACACAGACACTGTTCCTAGGAAGTATGATAGCCTAGGCCATCCAGGACAGAGGGGTTTTTGCTATTGTGAGATCTGCACCCTTCACAACTTAGGGTTTTTTCTTTGGAAAAGGCTTTACTTTATGAAGATATTGCCAACAGAGGAAGGAAGTAAACATCTGATACTGCAAATCAATTAGCCTTTGTTATATAGTTATACTTTTTCCTAATACAATGCTAATTCTGACAGTTGGTTCTGATCAGCATCTTGGCAGTGGTTCTCAAAAGCTGCTGACTCACTGGGCCCTGGTCCCCACTGTTCCAGCAAACTACACAAAAAGGCAAAGCAAAAGCACAAACAAGGCAAAAACCACCTCTGGCTCATCGAGTAATTTAAATATATGAAAGTGTTATAGTCCTTCAATTATGTATTGCATCTGAATTATGTATGGAGCAGAGGGCACACAGGAATCCTGGTGGGAAGAACCTGCACTGCAATAGTACTTCCTCCCCAGGATTAGACATGAATGTCCTCTCCAGTTCTCTCCAGTTTAGTGAAATCCTGTAATTCCCAGACATTCTGCACACCCATTCTTACTGCAAGGAGCTGTCTCACACACCTCAGAAATCCCCTGCTGCCCCCTCAAAAAAGAACATTTATATTGTTGGTGAGCAAAAACTTTCTCCTACATCCTGCTGTACTCTTATTTAGGCCAAATACTGTTCAAGAATAATGTAATCCATTGGCACTTTAAACCAATAAACCCTAACTTATTTCATGTCAAGTATTTAAATGCAGAATACAGACCATACCTTTCATAGCAGGCAGTGGTTTTGTAATGTATGGCATTTATATGATCTGCACTTTTACTGCCTGTTGACTCTATGACTGTTTTTGCCACTCTAATTCAATATTTACACCTCCATCATTTCTGTGAGGGACAGAAAGGAATCAACTCTTACAATGACATATAATCTGGCTGTAAGGTCCCTTGGAAACAAAAGTCAACTTTAATCATTGAATCATTAATCAACATTAATCATTATATTAAGTTCTGCCACTCTTACCTACAGTGGATCTATATAATGAATGAACACATATGATCCATGAGTACAAAGACTCTGTGTTGTCCTTAATTCCATCCCCTTATCTCCATTTGCTTTGGTTTCCTATTTTCTATTTTTTCATTTTAAACACAGAGTTCCCTGTCATACACAAATAAATACAGACTATTTAGAGAAGTGGTATGGATAAGTGATTAATCCCATGAGTCAGTTTTACAGGTTGGCCTGTCCTTACCCATTTCCATAGCCAGACATCACCAAGGGACATCCTGCCACCCCCACCCTCCTCCTCCTCCTCCTCCTGGGTCTGCACCTGGCAGCGGGCAGGCACCGAACCAGTTTCACACAGAACGCTGCCAGCGCCAGGCGCAGTCCCAGGCGGGGGCTGACGTTTGGGCTGTGCTGGGGACACTCGCGGTGGGATTTAGCCCTAGGAATGCCCGTGTTTCCGTGTCTGCCCGCGGCACGATGCCCGGCCGGCGCCGCGCGGTGGCGGCGCTCGGACAGCGGCACGGCAGCGGCAGCGCCGGCTCCCTGCTCAAGGTGACTCTCCGCGGGATTTCTTGCCTCCTCATTAACTACTAGACATATTTATGGACGAATTAAAGATTCAAACCTAAACATTTATTCAATTAATCACCTTGAGTTCTAGTAGAATAAACACTATCGAATCAATTCATTAGCTCGGGGTTTCATGACAGTTTAACACATGCTTTTTCTGTTCCCTCTCTGTGGTATCATGGGCTCACAGAAGAGTTAAAACCTCAAACACTGGCAGAGTTCTTAATAATATAAGAAGCATAAGAAGTTCTGAACCATCAACTATTTGCTTCAACTCCCAATGAACAGAAAATGGATTTGCTGCAATAATCAAATTAGGCTTGCTTCTACATCCCTCTCCCAAAGACATCGTCCCTAATCTTTAAGTATTTAGCTGATATTTCAATTACCAGCTTATTGAGAGCAGCGTGTGTTACTCACTGTGATTTGGATCACGTGAATGAACAGTGTTCTACCAGAGGTGCCTCTGAATGATGCTTTGGGGGACCTTGCAGTCCCCCCCACTTCAGAGGAAGCTGCATATTTTATTCTTTAAAGGTGCTGCAACAGCTGTGACTTTATATAGTACATTCTATGTATTTTTAGATCACACAAGTCTCACCAGGTCAACCAAACCCCTTTTCCCCTCTCTGCCAGGCCACTCATGAGCCCCCTATTAATGCAGCCCAGCTCCATTCTGCCCTCAGTATGCCAGTCTTGCCTTCATGCAGTTTGGCCCATTTCCTTTATTCAAACCCTTTAGACTCTTCTGCTTTTCAAGTAATTAAGCACTTAAGCTTTGCTAATGCATTTTTCTTTGCAGTTCTCCCATGATTTCACTAGCCTGGACACAGGCAGGATGGCACACAGCTCCAGCAGAGGGGTGCAGCCCCCTGGGCAGGGCTGTCCCAGCAGCACGTGGCCATACACAGCGTGCCCTTCCTGCTGAGCACAGCCCCAGCATTCAGGGCCAGAAAGGACACCACTGGGACAATGACAGAGACTGGCACAGTGCTTAATGAGCAGCACAGACCCTGGCACTGGGACACTGACAGCTCAGGTTTGGTTGTTGTTGGGCGGTTTTAACCCCAAATTTCCATCACCTTTCAAATGGTAAAGCACCTGAATGAATCAGAGTGGGCTTTGAGAGAGCAGCATGTTTGATTTCAAGCACTTTTGCAAAAAACCCACATGGATGCCTTTCAAGGCCAGCACAGCAAGTCTTCTACAAAGAAAGAAACCTGAGATCACACTATTCTTGCTTAGAAATCATTTTGCCTTTACAGGATCTGTGTAAGGATGCTCATGCCCTGTTCTAATGAAAACAGAAGTAGACTTACAAACCGAGAAAAGAGCAATTTCCAGGATAGGGCACAACTCACAGACTGGAGGAACAGGTCACGATGGACAATCTTCTGGTGTCAGTCCTTTCCAAGTTTCCAACCTCTGCAGAAGCAAAACAGAAGATCCAACAAATTAAAATGTTTATGAATTAAAAAAAACCACTAAACCATCCCGTCTGAGGTGCTTCTACTCTTCCCCTTTAAATTTTCCCCAGAACACTGTTTTTGTAGCTGCCAATTCTGTGACCTTGCTGGAAGTGGCCAAGCCAGAGATCAATTAGCGAGCACAGGAGAGAGGAGCAGCTTTGCCTGCATTGTGCCTGTCCCCTGGGAAGAGCAGCTGTGCTTCAGGGAAGGAGCAGCATAACCCTGGAAGATTGTTATCCAGCGGGAGTGCTAACATGGGGTGGGTACTAATGCAGGATGCACAATGCAGCAGAACTGAAAGGAAACGGGGACATCTCCCTTTGCCTTTGACTTGCACATTTTACATTTTCCAATTATTTAAAAATACTTTAGTTTTGCACACAAAAAAACCTTATTACACTAAATGATGTCGACAACGAATACACCATGCTGGCTTCAAACATATAATTTATGAAGCAAGCTCTAGAAACCTTCAGGAAATCCCCACTATCCCCCATTTCATAGACAGATGAACCAAAGCACAGAAGAATTTCGAGACTTGACTGTGTTACACACCAACCCACAGTGACAGAGATTATAGCCCCAGTACCTGAACTTCCACATTTCCTAGCTAAGGGCCCCAGCTGCTGAATGTCTTCAGAACTCAACTGTGGGGCTTTCCACTAAGGAGACACAACTGCTCACTGACACATAGCTGCAGTCTCAGGACTGCATGAACTCCAGCTCTTTAGTATTTAAATGAGCACATAAATATTTCATATATAACTTAGCCTAAAATAAGCCACCGGCCTGGTTACTACAACCTTACAACAGTCTGTCTGCTTGCCTTAATTTGCAGGCAACTATAATGCTGTTTGTGAGACACTATTCCGTAAGGCCTCCCAGAAAAAAACTCAGATCAATAGTCCTTAAATAAGTAATTAGAAGAGTTGAAATAATTTAAGTCATCAAAGAGCAAGCAGGATAAATAAAAAGTCATGCTCTGTGAGCATTTGCATTGAATAGAATTTTTACATTTATTTACCTCAAAGGCTGAACACCAAAGCATGAGGCAGAACTGCTGCACAGCATCTGTAACAGGAGAGCAAAACAGGACAGCACTACATACATGCATTTAAGTGATTTGGAAGGTTAATTTTATAAAGAAGGAAACAAGATACATCAACAGTCTTCAACTTCCCACTCCTAATGCAAGAGAACTTAGAGGAAAAATTTGAAGGGAAGCTTCTAATCTAAGGCAGGAAGCAAAGACAACATTCTGTGTAGGCATTTCTGTACTCATAGATGTGTTACACTAAACATGAGAAAATACATGTAAAATATACTCTCCCCAAAAATACAGATACGTTTCTGTTCAAATGCCTAATCCAACCATTTTGGACTTGCACTGGAGCAAGTAAACCCTGGGAGACCCTTTACTGGTGAATGCTCATTACAAGGATGTCTATTGTTCCAGACACTCTGTCCAGGGGACCATCTTTACAGACTGGGCTCAGTTTTCCCTTCAAGGGAAATCTGATACACTTCCCAACTGAACTGACAGCACTGCAGTGCCCACACCTCCCATACCAAACCCAAACCTTTTGCAGTGCTTCAGCAGGCACACAACTTGTTTCACAGTCACAGCTCACTTCCATCCCCAGCTACTGAACATCCACCTTTAGGTAACACCTTGGCATACTAAAGTTGAGGAAATGTTGAGGTCCATGCCCAGTGTCTGGAATATGACCTGTATCTGTTGCAGGTCTGTTTCCCACTTACCATGGTATGTGACAAAATGAGTTTAGCTCAGCAGCAGCTTGCTGGGTGCATGGAGTGAGGAATCTCAGGCATGGAAAGGTTACTTCTAGTTTATGCAATGTGAGAATCACAGCACATCACCACAGAGGGCACAGAACAGACTGTGAAGAGCAAGCCTTCTGCTGTGGCTGTGGTCAACACCCCTTTGTCACATCTAGGCTTCAGTGTACTCTGTTTGCTCTGGAACTCCAGCTGCTTTGAGAGGAAGCCACACCACCCTGACAATGCTCAGAGCCACGTTGCCAGTGCTGGGTTTGAGCACCACTGCATTCAGGAAACACCTCAGCAGCTTCAGCAAGGTCACTGTTTTATCCCAAGGGTACAGCTTGTGAGCTTTTTCCAAATGCCATTGAATTCTGGCTGTAGTCTCACAAAGCTTTTGATGAAGTTATAAAACTACTTCATTATAACCAAAATTCTCATTATAGCAAGATTTTTAGACCAGATTTCTGACCACAGTTCAAAGTGAGACAATTACAATTGTTCCCAAGAGTCCTCCACTGTCTGCTGATGAAAATTAGTCTTGGTAAAGGTTTTTGTTTTGTTTTTTTTTTCCCGAAGTTTTTACTACTGTACTGCCAGCTGCACTCAAACAAACTCTGATTCGAGTTCTAGGTTTCAGGGTCATAGACAGACACTCAGCTACTGCTTCCATCAAAAAAAATACTGATTGCCTAGATAGAAACAGATATGGGAAAGAGAAATAATGCAGTTCAAAAACCAAAGAGGAAAGAAACCAAAACCACTGAAAACAAAAACTTTTTGTACCAGAAACAGATTGAAAAGAGAAAGAAAATTAGCATTTAGGAATGAAAAAGCCTATTCACTGTTGATGTTAAATACAACACCCGCAGAGAGAGAAGCTGGGTTTATTTTTGAGAGCAGCATAAACATTAAAGATAAGCCAAAAGCATTTAGAAACTATGGGTGCAGTACAAAGGCTCATGTGATGAGAGCTGTTTTGCTTTTAATCTTGACCTGGAAAACCTCTTGTATGACAGAGCCTCTTTTCAGTGCAGTCACAGTCCTGCCTAGTTGCTCTGCCTATTAGTGATAAAAAGGCCACCCAAGTTGTTTTTACTTTGGAATGACGGTAAGTTTTCAATCCTAAGCTTCAAAGGAAAAAGAAAAAACCCACCCTAACACATCTGTCTAAGGACCTGCACTAAACTGTGGTCATCCCTTATCTGGTGCAATCAGGCTCTTCCCCAAACCAATAACCCTCACAACTGCACCACTTTTTTTCTAGAAAGGACATACACATTCTCTCAAATATTTATCTACTCGCCAGTGATATAAATGAAAATACTTATCTCATATTGATAAGAGATAAACACATATCATATTCTACCCACAAATGGAAAAGACAGCTGATTTCCAGATTGGTTCAGCATGTCTACAATCCCATACCATGTAAGTGCAAACCACATCAACCACAATCATTGTGAGGGTTAAGCACTCACAGAATCACATCTCAAATGCGTATTAGAAAGTATAAAGACTGGTGAGTTTTGTCGTGGCTACCAGGAGGAAAGTTTTACACACTCAGCAGTTGCCAGCTGGGGTGAGAACACAACCAGTGCACTGAGGGCAGCCCAGTCCACACAACAGTTGAGCTCTCAGGATGGCCGAGCTGTGTCTCACAGTGTCCTAAACAGCACCCACAAAAATAAGATTTAAGCCCTTGTGTTACAAATGGTTCAGTGAGCTGCTGACCTGCAGGTTCCCTCCAGGCAGCAGCCCTTGGGCTGACTCTAACCAAACCAAGCCAGTGTGGGATGGCAGGGTCACACCAGAGGGGTTGTGGGGAGTGAAGGTTCACCCGATAGCAATTCACATGCTGGTTTTTAAGGAACACTCTGTACTACGACTCTGCAAAGCTGAGACACACCAAACAAAAAGGTGAAATCAGAAAATTAACAAGTGAAGCTGCACATATTGAGGCATGCACTCTCTTTTTTAACCTAGACCTTTGTTGTTTTTAATAATTGATACAAAGTAACAGATGACTCACTAATTGCAGTTCTAAATTGTAACCCAACCTTGAATCAATCACACATGGCATAACTTCTGTTCTTATTTGAAGCTAAATCCACCACAGTGCCTGCAGTAGCCTCTCTAATAATTGCATTAGTCATAACCTGAAAGTATTTCCCATTTCCTTGGTTCCAATTTTGCTTGCTTTTCAAGCTCATCCTCATCCCTGTCGCTAAAAAGACCTCTGAAATGTTACCCCACAGAGCCTGCTCTGGGGCTGGAGGAGCCTGGTGTGACATTCTGTGGTGTGATTCCTCCTCTCTTCGTGTCTGATTTCCCTCCACACCATTTTACTTTATCTCCTTTGCTCTAGTCAAACAAACATTCAGGATGGCCCCAGATACCAGCAAGCACCACGTAAGAGTCTTGCTAATGAGTTATGTACACAAGTGACTGCCAGATTTATCCATGTCATCTTTTGTTTCGCAGCACTGATTTGCAATTCTTAAGTACCCTCTACACTGGATATTCATCTGCTTGATTCTCTCACTTCTATGTCTGAGATATACCTTAAAATAAAAATGAATACAGATCTTGTAAGCATTTTCCAGAATAAAACTCTGTGCTGTATCATGCCACAGAGTAACTATCTAGAAGACCTGGGCCAAACAGAAATGAATGCAGAATGAAATGAAACAAACCAATAAAGGATGTGATCAAGTATGCACAAACCAAGACAAATTCCAACCCCCAGGAACAATGAAGACTCAAATAAGTTCCTTTACAAATTTTGCAATTTTTGGTTAATTTTAAGTTCTTGTCACGCTTATGAGACCTAATTTCCCATGCAAAGACAGCTTTTTCTATGAAGATTTTTAAAACACATGCTCATACAGTTATTTTTTCCAATTCAAAGTCTGTCCTCAGCTATTGCTGCACAAATCCCATTAACTTTAGTACATGTCTAAAGGCAGAATTTGAAATCTGTGAAGAACTGGGTCACTGGACAATGGTAAGTCTCAAACAGATTTCTGAGTTATCACAAGGAAAAGATCCCTCTTCCCTCAGGCACTACGAGAGCATTCCCATTTGTCTGTAAACAACACCAACCACTTGAAATGTGATAGGCTGCATTTCATCCCTGCTCTCTTAGGGTTTCCCCCTTTCCTACTGCTAATAGCCATTTAGTCCTTAATGTAGTATTTGTAGCTGACACTACAGTGCCCCTCCCGTGGGGCTGCCCCTGCACACTTCAGTGCCTGCCTCACTGCAGCTTAATACTGGTACCTATCAAAAACTTCTTGTGAAGGGTCCCTCTGCTTTCCTGGGGTTATTTGGTCCTGCTTTCACATGCTGGTCACTTACACAAGCTTCTGCCTTGCCTCTGGTTTTTATTTAGTATTGGTAATAACATTTCTTCACCACATTTATCAAACAGAGCACAGTCAGGTAGGAGATCCACAAGCAGGAAGATCAGTCCAGGAAAAGAGTTTTTTTACAAAATAATTCTACATTGAATGTGTCAGTAAACAGCAGAGAAATAAAAGTCTTCAGCCACCACACCTGGTCTCTGTATTGGCATCTCAGATCCGTATTATTCCATTATACATGTTTGTTACAGTACTTAAATCAGACCATCCTGACCTAACCTAGCCAGTAAGGAGACACAGAGAGACAGGACAAGGCACTGTGCAGTTTCAGAATTTAACTATGAATTCCCTTCCACACTCACATCTCTCCAACCTCTGGGATTCCCTCAGTTGTCTAAGGGATGCAGGTAACATGCAAGAATACATGGCAATGTCTTAACTATCCCTATGAAAAAAACTATAGGAAACACACATTATTTCCATCATAGTCATATATTTTAAAAAAATAATTCTTTCTATGCCAGTATTCTATCCCAAGAAAGAGCATAATTATCGTTAATTACTTTAATTTTCATCAAGGTAACTCTAATTCCACGTAGCTTTTGGCACAATTCAATCCCCATCTCTTATTGACTGTACTTAGAGCTATAAATTCAATTTTCTTCCTTTTTATTCTATGAAGCCTAAAGACAGATGTTAACTTTTTTTCCAAACCTCAGATGTTCTTTTCCTTGTTAAATTTATATCCTTGTACTGCAGCGCCAAAGCTCTTCCAATCCCCTGTATTCTAAATTAATCCATCAATCCCCTTTCCTCTGTGTTTCTGCCCTTGGCAAATCATTAGCCCAAGGGAGAACTCAACAGAAAAACTCAAGATTTCACTCAGACCACAGCTGAAAACATCTTTCTTCTACCTCTGCAATAACTTCACTACCTGAGGTGTCATCTCTTGCAGGTTTTTCCCTCCTCACTTCATTTCCAGCTGTACTGCACAACCACTCATTTCACATCCTCCCATCCCACCACCTGCCCCAGCTGCCTTCCTGGGGGCTGTATTTGTGCTGTCTCTCTATGTGCTGTAATTAATTTCAAATAAAAACGTTCTCACATGAAGTCCTTGGACCAGTCCTTGATTTCCAGCTATTATCTTCTGTCTCTTTTCAAGGCCTACACTAATATTTTAAGGTCACACAGGAGATTTTGGCTAAACTCATTCACTGCTTTGAAATCTCTCAATTCGAGACATGAAAGCAGCAACTGAGACTCCTCATATTTGTTTCTCCTTTCAATCCTCAAACATGGTGAGATAAAAGTCTGTCAGAAAGGCAGAGCTATGTCTGACTGTTCAGAGCCACGGTGGCACTTCAGCCACAGGCTTGCAAAGCAGTACACAAAATATAAGTCTAATAGGAACAAGCTGGACCTCTTACTGCATGTAAAGTTATTAATGCACACGTGCTTTGACTTCCACTCTAATGCTGAAATCACCCTTTTGAATGAAAGTTACTGTTTCACTTCAGCACCCAAATCTCCTGATCCTACAGCCTTTGGCCAAAGTTCCTCCCAGGCTGCTCCAGCACAGCACGTTGTGTACTGGTTATTGTGGGGCAGAGCTCCCCAGTCAGCATCTTTCATCTTCACAGCCTATATAAAACCAGTTCTGAAAAGTGTTATCCAATATGACTGCTGTGTGCTTGTATGGTGAGAGCTGAGTTTGAAAAGGCACTTAACCCAGAAAACCTGGCAGAAATTCTGAGGCACTCGTTGGAATATATCGGCCATTTGAGTGTTGGAGCACATGGAATGCTGTAGGAATGTGACGTTCCATAAAGGTTCTACAGAACGCACATCCAAAGAACATTTAACACACCAGACTCAACCCTCCCTCCTCGTACCTAAAGGTTCTGCCATGCCAGGACTTCTCTGGAGCCTGATGAGCATCAGTGCCGGGAGCTCCTCAACTCCCCTGCAGCACCGTCTGCCCTGGAACAGCCACCTCCTGCTCTGGGAAGAATGACCCCCGGGAGCTGAAAGCTCCCTTGAGCCCATCTCTCCTGCTGTGTAGAAGAGAAAGATGGGTGTCACTGAGCACCCCCCCCTCGTGCAGGCGGAGCGCCCCAGAGCCGCCCCGATGTGCCCCTGCCCAGGCAGGCCGAGGGCTGCGCTCGGAGCAGAACCGCTCACACGGAGACGCTGTGCCTCGGCTCGCTTCGGGAACCGGCTCCTCCTGCGCCGCTTTGGGCTGGCCAGGGGGTGTGAATCCCACCGCGGCCTGAGGGGCCGAG
>VXBX01005800.1:676327-775622 GCA_013400415.1 Scytalopus superciliaris
GTACCTGTGCGGGGGAGCGGGGTACCTGTCCCGGGGGCGCGGTACCTGTGCGGGGGCGCGCACCTGTCGACAGGGCGCGTTACCTGTGCAGGGCCGAGTTACCTGTGCGGGCGCGTTACCTGTCCCAGGGGCTCATTACCTGTGCGGGGGATCGTTACCTGTCGACATGGCGCGTTACCTGTGCGGGGCACGTTACCTGTGCAGGGGCGCGCAGGTGCGCCGGGGCCGGGGCGGGCGGGGTCCCCGGGCGGTGTCCCCGGGCGGTCCCCGGGGCTCCCCCGCTGGGAGCAGCTCCCGGCTCTGGGCACACTCGGCAGTGTTTTGGTTCATGGTTTGTGCGCTGCATTGTGGTAATGATTAACCCGCTATTTTTATTGGAAGTGAGAGTGGGAAAGGGATAACTGGGGACTGACACGCGGGCTACCGAGCAGGGCAAAACTTGAGTTTTGTGTCAAAGTAGAAATGTGCATTATCTGGCTAAATGTCTTATTATTTATTTACATGGCTCTGAAAATGGTGCCATGTGATTTACAGAAACAAGAGAGCAAACATTCCAAACAGCTCCTGCACAGGGTATGGCAGAACAGAAAATGTATAATGTGGGGGGTCCTGGATATGTCTGAATTATTTTTTTTTCTTTATCTGTGCTCTACAGTTCATTAACAGTTTTTAAATGTTTGATCATACTTTGTCCTAGAAACTCAGAAATGCTAAGTGTGGTTAAAGCAAAAACAGACTGAAGCGGGGATTGTTGTTGGGAAGATATCAGGTATTTCAGATCTCCAGTTCAAAAAAATGTTTGTGAAACTGTAAGTTAATTAAAATAGCTGGGCTATTTAATTTAAAATGGCTGGGTGTTCTAGCAAGCATTTGAAGCCTGGCCTTGTAGGGTAAAGACAGAAAATGAAAATAGTTTCCTCCATCCATGCACAATACTTTCTAACCTCCTTAGAATGGAGAATAAAGGACTGTTTGCCAAACTTGGTCTAGTTTTCTTTGATTTTTAGATGTGGTTACCATTTCTGAGACCCAAAGGAAGCAGCAGTGGAGGCAGAGAGGAAGGAAGGAAGGAGGATGGAGCAGTGCTGTCTGTACTTGGAGAGGAGGTTGTAAAAACTTTTGGAATGGGAAGGGAGGAAGGCCTGGCAGTGTCTCTGGAGAGGCTGCATTGCTCTGTTCCTGTATGAGCACAAGGTCATTGCTTTTGGGCTCTGAAAAGCAAAAGTGTTTTCCAAGAATTTAAACAGCCACCTCTTCAGTGGGCCATCAGAAAGGTGGAAAAGCTGGGTGTGTTATTTCCTGCTGCTGTGGAGAGGAAGGAGAAATCCATGTCAGCAGACTGATGCTGGCTGTAGCTCCTGCTAAATTCCTGGTCGTTTTTAGGAAGTTGGACTTGCCTCTGGAAGTTCTTGGCATGTAGCATTTTCTTCTGTCTGAAACTTTCCAATCGTTTTCCTTTGCTCACGATGGTGTAGAATGGAGAGATGTGGAGAAGAGTGGATAAGGATTGCTACTAGTGAGGTTTTAATGTTTTCAGTTCTCTGTTTCTCAGTCTTGTCATTGATGGTGCCAGTCTGGTGCTGCTTTGGCATTTCCAGTTCAAACAGAATCTTGAGTGTTGCTGATTTTGTTAGTCCTGATTTTATAAAGGGATTTTATTTGCATGGGCTGTTCATCCAGACTAGTTGTTACTACTGAACTATTGGCAATATTGACATCTCTGCACAAAGAAGATGCTGATGAAGTGCCAGTTCTTGCTCCATGTGGGTGACAGGCTAAATGCAAGGTGGAAATCTAGGACTTAATTTCTTGGGGAACTGGACAAAGATTCCATCTAGAAATACTTGCATGTTGGGGGCTGGGGGAGCCCCAGGGGTGTTTCTTAGGAATGGTGCTGGAGTGATCAAATCCAGCCTTGTGGGCTGTCCTAGAAGGAATTTCAGACATGACTGATTCCATACCAAAGGCTCAGAAGCAAGAGAACAAGGGTAAGCAAATGGAAAGGTACAACACAAGATGGCATAAGGCAGGCTATGCCAGGCCTAAACTGTTAGAGAAACAGCTTAAACTCAGTGGATGTGGGGGTTTTGGTGACCCTTGTGTCTGACCTGTAAGCAGTTTTCCCGTGGATGTTCATTCAGAAACATGATGCTTAAGGTCACAGAGCTCTCCTTTGAAGCCCCTCAGTTTGTCAGAGGCCTGTGGGTGGACTGAGATTTTCCTGGGGTTTGAACTGTGATATCTTGTTTGGAAATAAAAAAAAAAAATCCAAAAAAAAAGTAGTCAAAGAAGCTGCTTCATGTTGTGAAAAGCCTCACTGTAGAATCATAAAAGCTGCATTTTTTCCACGTTGCTTTGGAAGCAGCTGAACTTTGTAACTTGGCATGTAAATAGAGCTCTTTGAAGAAGCACATCCATGGCTGGAAGGAGGGGAGAGGGAAAGGCTCTGGCTGGATAACAAGCATCTGAGTGTGTAAAAAGCCACCGTGAGCATGTTTGAGTGTCTGTTAAAACAAAGCACAGAAGTTTGTCCTGGGCTGGGGTGATGTGCAGACACCTGCAAGTGGCCACTGTGTCCAATATGAACATGGAAACTGTCAAACTGTGGCACTTTGTGTGTTTTGGAGACTGGGCTGGGTGAGGGGGAGCACTGGGAGCATCTGAGGGGGAGGTACCCGGGAGGTTTTGGTCGCTGAGGGAGATGCTGGGTGAGGGTGCAGAGGTCAATCAGCACCCCACTGGGCTCCCTTCCAGCTCCTGGTGAGCTTGGATTTATGGTGTCTCTCACCATGCCAACAGCAGACCTCAGCATGGCATTTTGGGGTCTGTACCTCACTTTATGGGGGCTGGGAGGACTTTTCTAAGAACGCCCACATGAGGAGCACTTGGCTGGTGTAGTGTCCTGGATTTGCTGTAACCCAGCAGTGCTGGCAAGTGAAGATTGCATTGCTGCTGAATGTGCTGCAGGGATGAAACCAGAAGGAAAATTCCCATTTAAAGCAACATGAAAAACTGATGCAGATTTAAAGAGCAGAAAAATTTAAGTCTCAAACCTTTCTGCAGAAACCAGAGTTTGAGTACGTTTGTTGCACTCACAGCATGATCTGACAAACAGAAACTTTGTACTTGATGTTTAAGGAAGCAGAAGGCTGAGCTGCGCTATCTGATATTTGCTGATATCTTTTGTTAAAAGCAATAATTGATACAAGCTACAAGGCCAGAGACAATATTTTTTCAGTTGTACTTCTGCAGTTCTTGGCACCTGTGTAGTTTTTCCTTCTTGTACTGTACAAGTTTTTCACTGAGCACTGATGACAGAGAACAGTCACAGTTTGTGGCTGTGTCAGCTCACAGAGGGGTAGTGTTCCTATTAAACTTATTTGGAAACCTCGATTCATGTCCCTTAACAAAAAACCTGCAGAGGAATTCTTACTGATTATATGACTGAGTAAACATGCTGCTATTTGGATTTCTGGACTTTAGTTTGTAGCTGAATTACCTTGTGTTTCTGGTGGTCTCGCTGTGACCCCCCCGGGCGGGGAGGGCAGTGAGTCCTCGGGCCATGCCAGGCTGTTGCCCTGTGCTCACAGCTCTGGTCTGCAGTGCCCGTCCTGACCTCTCCTGTGTGGCACCGGAATGTGGACGAGGTGCTGCCTGTAGGGAAGGACAAAGTCAGGGTATGTCACTTGTTCTGCTCTTTGTGAAAGCTCTTTGTGCAAAGCATGGCCTGGGCTGCTCTGTCCCTCTGCTGCTAAACCCAACAACTCTGGGACTAATCCAAGGTTGGATTTTCCAGCCAGCTGGGCAGGGCTGCTGCATTTCTGGGCCTGCACATTTGCCCGCTGGCTTCTCAAGTACTAAAGGCCAGGGATTAATTAGTGCCATTGTTTTACATCATTTTTTCTAGAACTATGCAAAACTTTGTAGCTCTTGTAGTAAAATACTGTCGTAGCATGCTGGTAAATTAAAGGTGTAAATGGATGTTGAAGAGGAATAATTGTATAAAATCCATTTTAGATGATCTCTTGGATTGTGGAAACTTAAGTGATCCTGCCACATGCGTTGATTTACATTAGTTCCCTTATGTTGTGGTTTGGCATGGTATTTAAGAGCCTTAAGATGCTACTGGTGATTGACATAACAAAATGTAAATTATATGCTATTTTCCTGAGGTCTAATTTATCTGCTGTAAGGTTTGTGTACCAATAGTACTGAGCTCTTCTTACAATAATGTTTCTCTTTCATGTAATGCTTACACAGGGGAATTGAATTACTGTTAATTGTATGCTTAAAAAGAAAATAAAATTGGGGTGTGTATGGCTATCCCAGTAAATTAAATTTTGCTGCTTCTTGTTCTTTTTGTGCATTTACTCTAAATTGACTGTATTGAAAAATTAAATGTTTGAATATCTGGCTGGCAAGAACATTCTTACTTGTGGGTAGGCGTGACAGATCACTGACCTTGAAGAAATCTTATAAACCAGAGTTGATTAAGATTTTAGACCTTAAACCTTGAAGAAGTGAAACAATGATTGAAGCAGAACGTGGCACTTGGCTTGGCAGTAAATTAACTCAGTGGTGAGAAACTGGTGCTGCCTCATAGAAACTGCCCTCCAGCAGGATGAGCAGAAAAGCACAGGCTGAGTTTGGGGCCTTCACCTCCCTCTTTTTTCTCTGATTCTTGGGAGGGGAGACACTTTCACTGAACACATTCCTTGTTTGACTTGTCACACAGCAGATTGGAGTGTTGGCACAGCATCTCAAGTGTTGGGCCCTCAAGTGTCTCTAGTGTTCCCTGAGACACAGGGATGATGTTCCATGGGGATATGTTTCTCCTGAGCTATTGGACTGAGTTGATAATGACCCCAAACAAAGTCTTCCCTAATCCCAGTTCTCAGCTGGCAGCACCTGCCTTCTGGAAAAGCATGAAGAGCCACAGGTGTATGGGAGGCCCAGCCCCACAACCCCTGTGAGCTGGTTTGTGTTCCCACAAATGGGCTTTGGCAAACTGGCCCTGCAGAGGCCGAGGCTGTGAGCAGGGTCTTTTTGGGCACCAGCACCCTGAGTTCTCCCAGTGAGATCTTGCCAAAAAATGGCTTACCCTAGTTTGAGTGACACTGTGGAACTGATGTACCTCTTTTAGTCTGTGTTTCACAGGGGAAGGGTCCTGTAACAGCAGATTGTGGTAAGTCATGGTTGATCTTGGAGGAGGCATAAAATGTTCATTACTTGTTGCAGGGCCTTTGTTATGGTGTAGCAGCCACTGTTACCAATTTAACCCCTTCCGTAAACATGATCTCTCTTGATAAAGAGAGAGTACAAAATTCATCAAGGAAGAGAGCCAGCATGCTGCACTCCTGAATCTACTTGCCATTACTGAAATAGGGAATGTTTTAAACTTGGCAGATAGTATATACCTGACTAAAGAAGGTGTTTGATTTAAAAGGTCTTTTTACAGCCTACTTAGCAAGACATGGAGCAGCTGGACCAAACACATCACCTGGGGACTGGGTCAAGGCCTATGGTTAGGACAGTACAAATAAGTCCCTTTAAAAAAACAATTATAGCTTGTATTAGAAAAGAAAATAAGGAGCACTTGAGCTGGCTGCCCCATGGCCCTCACTGTCAGCTGTGCTGCATTTCTGATGGAGCAGCAGCATGATCACCAAGGGTCCAGTGTGTCATCCTGTGCAGATCAGATCCATGGGATTGGGCTGTGCGTGTCTTCATTAACCATAAAAACAACCTACGTGTTATCGGCGGATCTGAGAGTGCTGACTAACCTGTGTTAACATCTGATCAGTTTTGAAGCTGAATGCACATAACAGCTATTTCTGTGTTCATTCTCAGGCCGTGGTGGGGAGAGGTGGCAGTGGCCCAACCTGCATGGCTGGTTTTTCCAGCTGAGGAAGCTTTATGATGTTCTAGTAGGTGTGTGACTGAGGCTCAGTTTGGGTGAAGACACTGATTTTCCAGTGTGAAGTAGAAAAATCAGTCATTTATTCCTGGGTTTTGATACATCTGTGCTGAAGGGGCAGCTCTTTGCATATGGGAAGTTGCTCTTTTTCTTTGGGTCTGGGGGCTGTAGTTTCCTCTCTCACTCTCTATGCACTTAGTGCTTTTCTACTTTTCCTCCTCTGCTCTGCCTGACTGCTGTATGTATGATGTGTCAATTTTTGGGAATGTACTTTAACAGAAGGGACTCTGGAATAGAAGGGGGAGCTGTAGGTGTACTGCCTGTAACTTCAGGGGGTGATGTACCAGACAATACACACAGCCACTGGAAAGCTGGGGGCTGTGCTATGATGGAACAAGTAGAGAACGTGGATCTCCAAGTAGGAAATTTGAAGGGGTTGCAAAGGAATCCCTAAAGGATGATATGAAAGACTATAAAATGCTAGTAGAGAAAATTGAGGAATGGAAGGTACCTATAAAAATCTGGGAGGTGTTCAGCCCCACAATACCATGTATTTTGGTAACTGTGCACCCCAGAGCCATGCCTGGACTGATGTGGAGTAGATGAGTAAGAGACATTGCAGGTTGGGTTGTACTTTACCACGGGGGTGGATTCTAGAGACCTGACTGGCTAATTTTTGTTTTTCTCTTTTTATATAAAGATGTGCTTACATGGGATCTTCTGTTAATGGGCCACTTCAGATGAATGTTGTAAATCTAAACACCCTGAAACAAAAAGAAAAATTTGTATGGCCTCAGTTCTTGGCTTCTTTGCTGAACAGTAATTGCAGTGAGAACTGGAGAAGGTTTTTTTCCCCTTAAGTAAACCAGGCTGAAATCCTGCCTGAGAACCTGCTGGAGCTGGTGCCTGGACTCTCACTGGAGTGGAGGAGTTTGGGCTCATCTGATTTGCTTCAAAGACCTTTGCTAAACAGAGAAATGAGACCTCAGCTGTCATCTCAGGTATCTGCTGGAATTCATAAATGCACAGATACAGGTTCAGAACATTTGTATTTCTACTCCAGTCTCTTCCTCTTTACTCTTTAGCTGGTTTAGCTCAACAGAAGATGAGAGGCATAAATGCCCAAGGACTGGTTTCTCCCCACCTCTGCTTTGAAGAGCCCCATTTCCATGTCATAGGTTCTTAGCGATTGTCATCTTCTGAGAGAAGTAAAGCTGTTTGGTGAGCAGTTATTCAGGTCCTAATGCTTCATGATCTCTTGATTTGATGTCTGGATAATTGGACTTGGCAAACAGATTAGGGCTTCTTTGGTTACCCAGTCATGCTGTCCAAGTCTTCCATCACACAGAGTCTTAATCTGTTCCTTTAAAGTGATCAGCTGTGCCATTTGGGTGACCTTAAAGGGCAGCACCAGGCTCAAAATGCAGTGCTGCCTACACGTGGGAGCAGGGATGGGGCATCCAGGATAACTGGGAGCATTCCTTCTCAAACTGGAAACTGCTAAAAAGCCCAGTGGGTAAAACCCTTCCCTACCAGACCCTGAGCAACTCTGTGATCCAGGGACAGTGCCTGGTGATGAAGCTGCCAGTATTGATTAGGGGAGTTTGGCTCCTTTTCAGGTTCTGCCGCTCATTTACCGCACAATTTAATTTCTTTGTGTCTGCAGTTCCCCTGTAAAGATCTGAAATATTTCTCTGTCTTAGCAAAACCTGTTATTTTAAAACCAGTGATAACTGTACTCTGGTAAATATGGTGACAAGTGTTCTAGAAAAGCCATGAAGAAAGGCAAATATGGGAAGGGGGGGGGGAGACAAAACTGATAACTTTTCTGCTTCTGGTGGGTGAGGGTGAAATTGGTGACTGCCAAAAATATGAGCTCAGAGAAGTAGCTTGTTCTGCTCTGAGCCCACATCTGTACACACCTCCTCATCTCTACAGATGGCCAGAAGGCTGGAGAGAGAACACAGTTGTCTAAATTTGTGTAAGAGAAAAGAATCATGACTCCCACCTTGGAGCCGCATAAGAACCTCCTGTAACTGGGGTATTTTCAACAGTTTAAAGAATTTGGTTGACTTTTTGGTCTTAGCAAATTATGTGGAACCTGACACTGTTCATAATTGCTAAATAAGTAACTTTTTAATATTAATTTGTATTAAAAGGTGGTTGTCTGGAACTGTACTCTTTATTCCTTCAAAACTAGCCTGCTAAGGAATAAATTTTATCTCGACGTCATCTTTGCATGCTGATGCTTTAACAACTTAGAAGACACTTTTCCACTTTAGGTTTTGTACTTCTTCACATTTTAGAAAAAACAACTGTCACAATAATGATGGTGCTATCTGAAACAATCATGATAAAAGGCACAAAGATAAAAACAAAACATGTTTGCCTTTATGTTTCTTTTCTACTACCATTAGTGTGGGAATGAGATTCTTTCACACTATTTTCATACGGTCTGCTTTATCTTTTGAGGGAATTCAGTCATTTTCCTTTTGTTAGCCCAGGAGACAAAGGATACTGTTCAAAGCAGGTAGCTCAGAGTCAGTATTATGTAAGTAGTGAACTCTTGACCAAAAATCTGGTTTTGTGGACATGGCCTCATGTAATAAACTAATAAAAAGAGCAGTTTGTGAAGTGCATCTTTGACAGGTCCCTGCTCAAGCCTGTCCTTTGCAGAGGGGTTGAACACTGCATGTCCCTGAGCTGTGACTGTACATATTGCTCCCCTCCAGCCCAGCACTGATGAGCCTGAAACTGGAAACTTCCTGACCCTTCTGAAAACAAACGAGCAATGTGGTTTAACTTCTTGCTGTGGGTCAGGAGCCTGAGCTCTGTGCCAAGTTTCAGTGTGAAACAAAGTAGAACTGCAGAGTTAAGGAAAAACTCTTGCAAAGGGTGTTTATATGGAACTGATGAAGCTGTAACTGTGAGACTCTACAGCAGGTTCTTCAAAGGGTAATGAGAGATGTGCTGCCCTAAACATCCCTTAGCTGAGAAACATACTAAGTGCATAGGTGCAGTATTTTGTTCCTTAATATGGCCTCTGCACATCGGTGTTGAAGTAACCCCGTTACAAATGGCTCTGCTCTTTCTGTGCAGTTGGGTGGTTACTGGCTTCTGTTTTGGTTCCTCTTGAGATGCTTCCAAGGGTGCTTTTAGTGGTGCAGCACGAGCCCAGTGCCATTGTCAAAACAGCATTCCACCCTCCCTGAGGACTTGCAGCAGCCCCACACACGCAGGCGTGAGGACAGCCATCCCTCCAGCACCCTGTCTACAAACTTCCTCTCATGCCTGTGTCAAATTCCATGAAATCTTGAAGGGGAACAAGTGTGCTGAAGGGATCTTAAGGGTAAAGAGGATTCAGAGAAATGGGCAGCTACAGAGCTGAGCTCATCTGGCTGGGATCAATGGATTGCCCAGGGAGGTGGACGGAGTCCAGGTGACACTGTCAAATGTTCCTGCTGGAGTATCCATTTACTGATGCTTCTGCAGTTACTGCAGGCTTTGAGTATCACTGAACTGGTGCTTCTGCAGTTGCTGTAGAAACTGTTGGCTCAGGATGTCTCCTTGCAGTTCTCCTTCAGAGGAAGGACTGCTCGGGGAGAGCTTGGCTGGGCATGGGACTCACTGGTACGTTTGCTGTTTCCTTTCACGCTGCGATCTGTAATCTTTATTTTAATACAAACCCCTGGGCCAGCTTCTTTTCTTTTGCTTATAAACGCTTGAGCTGTATGTGGCACTCGCAGTAAAGGAGTGCTCTTGTGCCAGAAGAACAAAGACGTGCTTTCTGTTTGTGCTGGGCACCACTGATTTGCAGTAGTTTTAGTGCCAGTTTTAGCAGGTGCACCTTGTCTCAATGAGCTCCCTTTGCCCCCATCACACAGCACAGTAGCAAGTCTCATGCACAGCCTATAGAAAACTGAATTTTGGCAGAGAGCTGAGGAGTGCAGGATTTACTGTACTTCCCCTCTCTTTCCTCTTCCCTGCTCTGCTTTCATGATTTGTGCTCCTCTTGTGTTGCAGTTGGTGATCATTTTAGGTCCTTTCCAGCTGAAAATACTCTAAAGTTTGAAAAATCTCCTGGAAAGATCTAGGATCAAAGTAGCCATCCTGAATGAACTCATAGGAACTATAAACTGCTGCTGGATGGCTGGAGCTTAGTGTGGAGCAGATTGGAGACCTTGTTTGAGGGGTGTGATTGGGGTGGCACATGCACTCCTGGTCATCCAAGAGTTCCCAATGTCTCTTCTGATTTGTAAGAGAGATACTCTCAGACCCTCCATCCTTCTTGTTAGTTTTTGGTCACTTACTACACAGTGTGAAGGCTGGGGGTTTGACTGCTTGATTCTTTGTTTAAGAGAGAGAGAGAGGATGAACTCCCTTACCTTCCACAGCCTGTTCCTATGTCTCTTACAGCTCTAGAAAAACCAAAACGACAGCTGCCTTTGGGTTTTTTCTTCAAAGCCAAACAGTGTGGTAGAATTTGGTGTCCAGAGATGCTCAGTGCTGAGGAGCTGCTTTGTAGAGCAGGGCTGCAAAGCTTCCTCTAATCTTGCAGAAAGGTTTGGGTCCCTTACTGGTCCTGAAGTGTTCTTGTTGTTCTGGTTCCTGTTCTTCCTGAGGACAGACTGTGTGTGTCCTGCTGCCTGACAAAAGAAGGACTCCATTGTCCTCTTTGGAAAAAGACACGAAGTTCTTGAGTCCACATCAGTTTGACTTTCAAAAGAGCAGAGTGCTCAAAAAAATGTGTTGCCTGAAAGGAGGACACATTGTGAATTGGATTCCAGAGTTTAATGAGAGCATATTCAGATATTGAATTGCTAATCTGAATGTCATGAATGCACAGGTAGTCGTTGTGAAGTGTTTCCTGTGACAGTTTGCCAGGCTGACCTGTGAGGAAGGGCTGTGCTCCTGCAAGACTGGGGGGATGGCAAGAGCAGCCAGGAATGCAGTGTCTGCTCAGATGAAACTAATGAAGCCTAAGGGAAGGGTGGAAAGGTAAGAAAGGGAGAGAGGATGCTTGGTGTGTGTAGCAAATGCAAAACTGCTTTACCAAGTCTTACCACTGCTTTAGTGGGGCTTTGGGCAAGTCACTTGAATCACTGGGCTCTCTACTAAATGCAAACAGTGTAACAGTTACACCCCTTACAGCAATTGCAGCTGTAATGTTTGTAGTGGTGGAATTCTTGTGTGTGTATCTCAGGTCTGATTTTGGGGTTTTCTGCTAATAAAAGCACATTGAAACTTGATTTTGTAATCAGAATGGAAGAGACTGAGTAAAGATTTTTTTGGTCCCTGCTGTTAAGTCCAGGCATGGAGGTTCCATCCCCCCAGGGTGGCAGTGTGTGGAGGGCAGTACTGGCTGGTTACTGGGAGATGGAGAAGTAGTTTCCCAGATTTCTTTGGTTTGTTACCTCTGAGCTGTTTTGTTCAATTTACTGTTTGTGGTGCTAAAGAAACACTTTACCTCTTGAGTGGCTCCAGACTTTGCTGGTGAACTTGCAGGGACTGCCAGTTCCACAAAGCACTGTGGTGACACGTGCCTGCTTTGGAATCTTATTGCAGTATTTAACAATGAGATCAGTCTAGAAATGCAATATATTCTCCCTATGGTAATTGGAAAAAAATTACCACAACCACTTTGACTGCAGTTCTAGGTGTGTTATGCACCAAACTGTGCTTACCCTTCCATGGGGATAATGCTGATTCCTCTATTAGCTTTTAACTTTCATGGCAATATTCCAACAGAAAAAACACTACTTGAGTTCCATTCTCATCACAGAGATAGATGAATGTCTCTGTCACTTGTCTGAAACCATGTGTTCAAAGGCATGATGCTTTTCTCCTAAGTTTTGCAGAGTAATAGGACAGATCATGATTTGGATTGCACAAGACACATGCTGGGTCAGTTTAAAGTCTGCCAAGTTGTAATTTGCAATTTCAGGAAAATTTAGAACAGAAACATTTGAGTGCCTGCAGAAATTATCATTCTAAATTTAACTTCTGGATTTTGTCTCAGTAAAGCCTGAAACTGCCTGGTAATATTTGTCCACTGAATTTCAGGGACAGCCTTGCCCCGTGTTGACAGCTCTGCACTGGTGGTTCTGCCATTCTGTGAGTTCTAAATGCTTTAGAGCAAAATGCTCAGTGAAAAAGTCTTAGCCAGGCTTAATTTTTGTTTCTCTCAAAACAAGCAACAAACATTTCAAGAACAAGAATGTTCTTTTACCTTGTTACTGTTTTCTTTAATGTATTTCTGCCGTTAATTAATGATGAACTCACTTTTAGAGGGCAGTAAGAACCGTTTTGGAACATCCTGTGGCAGCAAGTGTAGGAGTTTGCAAATATCACTGGGAAGGCCCAATAGAGAGACTTCTGTTTCCACAACAGAGGAGCTGTGCAAAGTGAAGAACTCATAAACCAGCAGAACCAAATGCTCTCTCAGAGCACAAAGCATTTATGTATTTTTTTTAAAGCCTTTTCTAATTAACACAGAATTACCAGGTTGTAGAGTGGATTTTGTGAACTATAGAATAAGCTACACTGGTGGCATTATAACCTGACATTCTTACACCACTAAAAATAGAGGTTTTCTGTGCTGACAAGAGCAGAGTTCAATGATTGTGCCCTCTTAGTGGTAATGATGGTGTTGACATGGGGGGCTAACCAGGCAATAAAAACATTTACACTCTAATCTGGTTTCCTCGTAACTCCTCCCTGAGGGGTCAAAGGGTTTCTATCCCACTGCCCATCCAAGGAGAACACCCTCAGTCTGTGTGGTAGCTGGTTTCTAATCCCAGTTTTGATCTTGCCCTCTGCATCTGGAACCATGTGCTCTCCCACCCTGACAGGCTGTGGCTTCCCAAGTGCAACTTCTTTAGAGAAATAAAATAAACCCCATCAGTGTAGCTTTTAGGAACAGCAGCTCTCTTGTTATGGGGGGAACTGAAGGGGCCAGACACAAACTACAGTTAATGGCCCCAAAATCAACGAACTGAGATTGGTTTTCTCTAGTCTTTCCCCCGATAGTAATTTCAAGTGTTACTTTTAGCAACTCTGGTGTCTGAAGAGAGCTTTGGGGAGGCAGTTTTGTTGTGCCCTGATCTCCCTGCAAAGCTGAGAGCACTCTGAGTGCTGCTGCTGATGGCACAGGCTGTTTGCTCCTTGGAGAGTCCGGGGTTTGCACCCTGTACCTGAGGCTGCACAGCTCCATCACACCCATTATCAACCTCCCCAAACTCACGGGAAAGCAGGTTCCTGTGGCTCCTGGGCTCCCTCCATGTTGATCCTCTTTTGCTGTTCAGAGATTTGCTGCTTGATGTTGACAGGAGAACAAGGTCTGACGTTGGTGACTTGATCCAAAGGAGATGGTGGTGAATGCAAAGACTGAGGAAGCTTCTTTAACAAATGGAGAGCTAAAAGTGTCTTTCCTGCTGTTGCAAGTGACACAGTGGAGATGACATCATTATCTGTAAAGAGACATAAATCTAATTCTTAGCCCTATAGGAAATGTAAAGAGGCAAAAGCAGCAAAGTTATGTCCATGGTCTTCAAAATGCCATCTACTGGGATTGGCACACTTTTCCTGATAGCTTCTTTTTTCCCCCCAGATTTTATTTGAAATTTGAAAGATAAAAAAAGACTGAGTGTAACTTCTCAAGTTCAAGAACACTTAGCACAGTTGTGTTCTCCAAAGATACTGGAGAATACAGTGCTACAGACACCTAATTGTGCTAATTTTTTTTAATTTCAACATCCTGGTTAAAAATAAGCAAACAAAAAAAGTCTGTGCAATTTGTTACTCATCTCAGGAAGCTCCAGAGGGTAAGACTGACAGATATAACTTACACTGAGAAACTGATTTTGCAGCCTGGCTTGTGGTCCTCAAACAGCATTTCCACCATGGATGGTCCCTGCTCAAGTTGCCTTTTTTTCCTTCCCAAACCCGTCCTGTGCCGTGCAAACTGGAGAGAGGAATAATGGATGAGTGTTGCAACTGAAGTTGGCAGATCTGACAGCACATGCGTGCAGTGGAGATCTGCTGAGGCAAGAGGATGCTGGATGGAGCCCATTTAAAATATTTTTAGACTCGTGATTTTCCAGGGCAATAGGACTTTTGTTTTTATTTACGGATTTTGTAAATCTCTGAATATGTTTGTGGCTCTTTTTGTTCCTCTTGCCTAAGCTGGGACTTCCTACTGCAAAGTCTCATCCAAGACAAATAGTGGGCCTGGGTCACAAATGTCAGACTAGCAGTTCTTTCCCTGCCATCTCACACTCCTGTGTGTGGTGTGTTTTGCTTTGATGGATATTGCTGCTATCTTTCATGCCTCAATAACCTAATTCAAATCTTTTGGTAGGTTATTGTGCATTTGAAGTAAATAATCGTGTTCTGAGGCTGAAAATGGATGGCAGGCAGGGTGCCCTTCCCTAGAGAGAGGCCCCTGCTCTGCCATAGGGGGACTTGTGCTGTGTTTGAAGAGGGTTTCAACAGAGCCACTTCTGTTCCCCAAACAGCCCAAGACTGCAGTTACAGATTCTGTTTCAGACCTTTCTGTGGCATTACATGTTCTGATGTTGAATCAAACTTCAAATAACACAGTTGGATGGGCAAGAGATGGCAAGAAAAAACACTTAAAACCTTAAGCTTTTAGTAACACAGAACCTTTGACAACGTGTTCTTTGACAAAACAGCCAATTAGTCAGGAAGTGAAAAATTAACCTCAACTATTTCAGGAGTCACAGTGGAACTAAAACATGGGAAAAGTCTGATGGAGGACGTGCATTGGCTGGGAGCACAAGAGCTTTTTGCACAGTACCCACAGAGTCTAGTGGTCTTCCCTTACAAATCCTTTTAGATCTCTCTTTAATTTAAAAAAAAAGAAGTCACTGAGGCAAGACTGACATACTAGAAAATGCATTTCAGTGGAGAGTCATGAATGTTTAAACTGGCTGAAAAGCAGCTGGGCACAGCAGCCCATGTGGGTTTGCAATACTGGAAACACACTGTCTGTATATATTGATGTTGGGGAAGAAATTCTTGGGGAGAAACTTGCTTTAATTTCACTGCTGAGGGTTGCTGAAATTTTAGTCAGAAGGAGAGCAGTTGTTCTTAAAAACATCTTAATCCTTTGAAACTGGAACTCCATGTAAACACTGGGAAAATGTGACTCTCAGATATGTATTTGCATTGGGGCTTTTGTAAGAATTACTCAGTTTGGTTTATTTACAGCCAGAGGTTTAGGCTCCATGTTGCCTTTCTCTCATCTCACTAATTCCCGGGACAGCATTAGCCCGAGCTGCAGAGCAGGGAACAGCTGGCAGAGCCAGTGTTTGGCTGCTGCCTCATGGAACTGATGGAAGGCACAAACCACCGAAACAAGCAGGCTCAGTGTTACTGCAGGACAGTTTCTTCTCCAGGCTTCTTCCTTAAATGTTATTTATCACCAACACCATGATTTGCAGCCTGTTCCATGAGTGTGCCTGTGGCCTCCCTGTGCTGTAGAAGACCCTTTTTGGTGGCAGTGGCACCTTGGTGGCCGTTCCCCCATCCCAGCCATGGGGAGTTGCTGGGCAGCAGCTCAGGTCCATCTGCAGTATCCCATATTCTATGGGATATGAATCATAGCAGCAAGGAAACTGGGGCACTGCAGCTATTTTGGTGAGGCTGAAGGGTGCTGGGCAAGGAATGTCTCTGTTCTTAGTCTCTTGGACGTGGTGGCTGCTTCCCATGGTGGCTGCGGAGCGCCGCGAGCCTCGCAGGTAAGGCCGTGGACACCAGAGACAGGGATGTGGGAAGTCTCTGGGAGTTTGGGCACCTGCACAGCTTCAGTGCTGGGATGGTGAGGAGCCCAGCATGGCACTGACTGCACTGTGTGGTGGAGGAGGTAGAACTGTGATTCTCCTTTGGAGAATGTGATGTCATTTCAGGCAGAGATCCAGAATTTTGCTTAAACCAGCTCTGTCTCTGGAAAAATGACATTGCAGATGGTGAGTGCCATTTCAGTGTAATGTAATCCTGTTATTAATTTAGTTAATTCTTCAACTGTAAATGAATGCAGTCTGGGTTGGGAATTTCAGATGATTTTGAGTGGGGATGTCAGATTATGACTGCAAAGTAGATTCAGGTTCTCATTGTCCACTTTAGCCAGGAGAGCAGGAATGCATTTGTTAGGGTGTCACAAGCCAGAAATGAGTTTAGCATTTCACAGACATTGAGAATCCAGTGGTGGTTTCTGCCTTGTCTCACATGAATACATTCCTATTCATTATTTATGTATTATCAAATCAGTGATTTTTTATTTTATTATTTCAAGACACCTGCCAAGAAATGCACCCTTTAAGATGTTTTGTTTTCTGTAGTGCTCAGTTTTACAGGCAATTCAGTTTTAGATATTTCTGACTGGTTGAACAGGCAAAACATTAAACTGTTCATGTGTCAATCTGTTATTTAAGTGTCAACAGACAGTTTTTATATCTTTTTGCACTTGGTCTGTCTCTAGTCAGTCTTGCATCCTGACACCCATACCAAGGGGTGAAGGCATCTTCAAAATGGTTTCCTTAGAGACCCTCTGTAGCCCTGTCAGTGCTGGGGGTTGTGCAAGTGTCAGGAAACATGAAGCAGATAAAAATCTGGAGGGAGATTTATGTAAAAAAAAAATAAAACCCAGCTGGTGTGTGCTCTGAAGACCACCTGGTGAGCTTGATGGTGTATCTTCCTGTCCTCAGTAGTCAGCAGTAGGTTAAATCCCAAGGGAGAAGGATTTGTATTCTTTCTAAAACTGTTCTTTCTTATACATTACAATTCAATAGCTGCAGTTATTTCTACTAATGGTATTTCTCTCTGAGACTGGCTGGTGTGATTCTATCTAAAATAGAGCATTTTCTTCTTCAAATGATTGTGTATGTGCTCACACAGTGCCTCTGTTGTTCTTGTTTTTAACCTTCCTGTTAGGCTGGTAATGATTTCCCCTTAGACCATCTTTTCTTCACCCTCTTTCCAGGAGCTAGAAATGAGCTATGCTCTGACATCCTTGTTACTTTTTACCTTAATACATTCATCTAGACTAAGCAATTGCTTGGCTCTAGTTCTTCAACTTCTTTAATTACTGTACCAGTGTGATTTATTTTGGCTGTTTTTTCATTCCTTACTCCCCAGTCTGAAGAGGAATCCACATGTTCACCCATTTTCAGTTGCACCTTTGGCCCGAGGGTCCCCCAGTTCTGGGTCTGTGCCTTGGCACAGCTGGATTCTCTCCAGGAGCTCTCCCAGTCCCTCCCTCTGTGCTGACCAGTGGGCAGCTGCTTTCCTTGTGCTGTGAGCATTGTCAGAGCTCTGGGTCCTGCAAGGTGACTTTGGTTCCTCCCTTCTGATGGTTACAGGTTCCAGACCTGTTTATCCAGTGTGTGCCTGCCCTGTCTGTGGCACTTCAACCTGGGTGTTGGGGCTGCCTGGCTGAGGATGCTCCCAAGAGATCTCCGAGCACAGGAGCCTTTGCTTGAGATGCTGTGAGAACTGAACAGGCAGGAGTAATCCTAGACTCAAGTATTTGTTGTATGAAGTAAGAGTTTGCCAGAGGAAGTACCTTTTCAGCTTTTAACTGTAGTGTTGCTTTGTAATTATTCACTTGGCTGGAAAACTCCAGCTTTTTAAAGGCTAACCCAGATGCAACTTTGCCAGGAAATGCATTACATGGAAAATAATGAAACTCCTATGAATACACAGTCTCCAGGTGAAATTGGATGCTTAGCATGTTGTTGGAAGCACTCTGAGCCTTATTAAATATGTATCCCAGTGTTAGGGCAGCACTGCTTTCCAGAGTGCTGCTGGGGCCGAGAGTGGCCAGGATGTCTCTTCCTGTGGTGGGGAAGGAGGAAGTTCCGTGCAGTGTACGGGGAGCTGGGATTTTAAATGGTGAAGATCTGCACAGGGAGCAGGTCAGTCATGCTGCGCAGATTTCTCTGCCCAGTGCTCCTCTGAATCCTCATGAATTGTATTTCTTATCTGTTCCCCTCGGTTTGTTGATGCTTTTAACATGAGGGAAAACTATTTTGATATTTCTCTGTCAGTTATTTTTACATTAATCAACACTGCAGATCTTGTTTTGTTTGGTGTCTGGGTACATCATAAAGAGAGTTGCTGAAAGAGTTCAATTACAATATCAGCATCTCTGCCAAATGTATTGAGCTGTTCTGAAAAGCCGCTTGTCTTTTCTGACCCAGATACACAGTTTCCAACTGTGGGAGATGCTGCCAGAAAGACTCTTGGCAGAAGGCCAGCAATAAAATTATACTGCAGAAAAAACACAACATATTTTCAGCAGCACTTTGTGTGGTGTGACGAAAAATTACCTGTCTCCTGAATGCAAAGCAGAGGCTAAAATAAACTTCCAATTCGAAGTTGCAAGCCTCTCATTCTGAGTTTTGAAGGTCATGAAAAAGGATATAAATTCTAGTTTTTTCTGTAACTGTGTCTGATACACCTTGGTCTGTGTTAGATACTCGTTGGTTTGTTATTAGCAACCTTGCTGCTCCGTTAATACAAACTCTGGCTGCTTTTGGGGTGGTGCACACTGCAGATTGCACTTCTGGGCAGATCCTGGTGTCAGGGTAAGATTAGGAGGGTGGAGGGTGTTTTTAATGCCTCGGCTGAACATTGTTAGCATGTGCCTTCTTGATGGAGCATTAAAAACCAATTTTCATGGTGTTCTACTTGGCCTGGCCAGGAGCCTGAACGGCAGCTCACTGAAGTGAGGGTTTGGAGGACTGGTGTTCAGTGACCCCAGTTCCTCTCCTCTATTGCACCAGTAACCCTTCCAGGGGGATACTGGGAAGCCAAAGAGAGTTCATGTCTCATTTCTAGACGCTCATGGCTCCCTGACTCTGGTATTTCAGCCCCCATGGAATGCAAGTACCCGTTTCTCCTGCCGTTTCACTCCTCTGTGCACAGACACTCCGAGGCAGCTGAGCATGTTCCTCACCCCTGGCTGTTTAACTGCCTGTCCCTCGGGACTGCAGATGCAGGAATATCTCCTACTACAAAAGCCTCATCTGAAATTCTTTTCGTTTGTCTTGTGCCAAAGCATAAACTTCCTCTGTGAAGGATGGGATGTTTAATGGAACTGTTGCTACACTGTCATGGTGTTTTAATAACATTCCTAATGTGTCAAATCCCCAGTGATTTTAAACCACACTGCAGACTCTGCTCGGCTCCGCTGTGACCTGGTTTGGAGACAGTGACTGTTTACTCTTGTTTTACACTTCAGGACCACATGATACAGAGGAAGAGCGACTTTTTCAAGGTCACCAAGGTCTTGGTTGGTGCAAGGAGCTTTGTGTAGAAGTTTCCTTGTAAGTGTGGGTGGCAGCCCCTGGGTAAGACAGCCACACATTTTAATGTTGTGCTTTTTAGGCTGGGCATCAGGTGTTACTGCCCTGAGGATGCAGGAATAAATATCCTGCTATAGCCTGGTATTGGATGAGGCTGTTGGATTTATGGAATTGCTGCTCACTTCATATAATGCTTTCTGATGTATTTGGTGCTGAGCTATGTTGTGCTGCCTTAGTCCATATGGTTGGAGCAGATTTGATTTTGGTTTTCCTTAATTTAATTCTGCATGCTGTCAGATGTACTTTGTTCTGTATATTGTGTCTACACTTTTATAGTAAACTCCTCCTGTTTAGTGCTTTTGTTGAAAATGTTCTCTCAAAGTCTGAACTAAATTAGGGTTTCACTCCTGTGCGTCTTTCTGAAATAGTCGTAGGATGTTAATGACTTGGAAGACATTGTATATCAGCTTCAGCTCAAATTTCAGGTTGGGGGGTTTTTTTTGAGCTTTCTGAATTTAGTAATGAAGACCCCTTTGTTGTTCAGCTGTCTGTGCCATGACCTCAGCCATGCACTGCTGAGAAAAAGGGCAGGTGAAACCAAATTCATAAATACCTTTACCCAATAACTTATCACTGAAAACTGAACCTATCTTGAAAACAAGAAACAGGTTACTGCCTCAAGGCAGAGTATGGAGAGGTGGTGGTGTTTGTGCTTCATGGGTCCAGCAGCAGATTAACCCCCATCATAGCTGTGAAACATGTATTGGTTTTGGTCTGTCTGGGATTTTCAAACACTGGAAAGCACTGGGCACATCCCGAACTGCCCCCGAGGAGTGTCTGTTTCCACAGCTCGTGAGGTCTCTTGCAGACTTGCCCTCTGGACAACAGCAAGCTCAGCATTTACTGAGCACCAGAATTTGCCCAACCAGCTCTCTGTGCCCATCTGCTTTCAGTGCCCTGTGCGAGCTGATAAGCAACAGCTTGCGAGAGTCTTGGGAGGGAGGCCAGGCTGGAGTGCTGCTCGAGTCTGGAGACACTGCACTGGGCATATGCTGAAGTCAGCAACGCATCCCAGTGCCCTTCTCTCTGCCTGGGATTGCCAATTTACAGCCACCAGAGAAGATAACAAACCAAAAATAAGAAACGTGGGAGTGGCAGGGAAGAAGAGTAGGTGAAGATAGCTGGAGTTGAGTTTGGAGAGAAAATAATTTGAAATAGATGATCTAGAAACATGTCACATGAAAGTCTCTCTAGTATTCTATCTGCTGACTCAAACTATTACTATTATTGTTGTGCAAAACAAGAAAACCTTGTAAATAGTCTGGTTGGTTCTGAGATGGTGAAAGGCTGTGGATTGTGGAGAAGCTTGACTAGCTAACAGAATAAACAGTGCCAAAGCACTGATCTTTGCTCATTTTGCCTCCCAGCTGCCCCTGCCTGGCTTTCAGGATCTCTTAGGAGAAGAGGCTGGTCCCATGAAAGAACATCCCCATCCTTGATTGCTTCTGGGAAGCAATTTGGTAAAGTGTTAATACACCTTGGTGGGTACAGAGCCTCTGTGATGAGAAGTGGGGTCAGTCAGGGTTTTCATTAGCTTGCTTTCCCCGAGTATTTTTAGTATGACTGCACCTAACCCTCTTGGGGTTTCTTCCATGGCAGTCTGCAGCTGCTGGACCAGACAGGCCTCTGCACAGTGTTCTTGTCTGGCTTTTTGTTTTATCTAATTCTGCACCCTAAATTCACAAATAACTACCAGGCACTTGCTGCCAAAGCTATTGGTCCTGTAAACCTGCTCAATTTCTTCCTAACTAGGGAAATAGGGAAGTAGGATTTGTCGTTGCCTTTTCCCTGTCATGTGCAAATCTCTATGGGATGCAACATTTTAATTATTCCCTGTCACACCGAGGTCTAAGCATCTCCTCAGCTTTCAAGTCATCTCACCTACCCCACTGCTGGTGCTGAACATGCTTTTAATCTCTCACAATGTCAGGATTCTCTGACAGACAATGTGCAACATATTGCTGGAGAAGGGGGTCGGCATACGGGAGAAAAGGAAAACGTTTGAGTGTGTGTCAGGCTGCAGAAATTTACTGACTGGGTTTCCAATTGCTTCAAAATGTTGCTGGAGAGCTGATGCAACAGTATGTGCAGTGAAAGGAAAACAGGAATTTTCAGCAAGGACTGGAGTGTCTTGCTGTGCAGTGAGCTTATGCTTTCCTCTCTCACATTACCTGCTCTGTTATTCTGCTCTTCTCTCTCACAGAGCATTTATTTGCAGCTTTCTGCTGCCAGTGCTGGTGGTTGTTTCCCAGTTTAGTACAAGGAGGCTGCTCTCACAGGATCCTTTCCATGCTGAGTGCTGGGAAAGGCAGTGTACGGGCAGCACAGGCGGTGTGGGTGATTTCAGCTGAGCTGCTCGCAGGTCTGACGTCTGCAGTTTGTTAGAATGTGCTTGTCGGTCTTTAAATAACAACTTGCAGTTATTGCCACCTGAAGCCTTGGTTCTTGTTGTGCAGCATCTGACACAGGATCAAGGGCTGCACTGGGGATTTCAACAGATAATTACTTTTTGATAATTAAATATGCTGTGTTTGATTCCTAACGTGCATGTGACATAAAAATAGACTTCTTGAGCTGGTTTCACATAGAGCCTGTTTGCAATGTTGGATTTCCTGCCCTCCTCACCCCAGAAACCAGGACTGCAAGGTGGCTGACAAACCTCCCTGAGATCAGCCCTGGCACAGGACAGTTGTTATGTAAGTGCAGGTACATCTCAAAAAGTTGCTCAAAAAGTGGCTTCTGCTTGCTGGGGAATAACTGCTCAGTGGCTGCTCCCACCTCAAAGCCTGTGTGCTCTGAGCAGTGCTTGGACTCAGTGTGCTGCATCGAGCGCTTCTGGAATCATCATGCCCTTGCTGCTGGTTTCAAGTTGTTTCTCTCTTTTTGCAGGTGAATTAGACAAAGTGACTCCCAGAGCATCCTGGCTGTATGAACTCTTGAGCTGTCAAGGGACTGAGAGGCTTATGAAGAGGTTCTGTCAGGCAAAACAGTGCTTAGCAAAGACACCAAGGAGGAGGGAAAAGGAGAAAGGGAGGGAGAGAGAACTGAAACACTAACAAACCATGGTAGGTATTTGTTGTCTTTCACAGGGCTGCATTAAAAGTGTTCTCTGCTGCCAGTCTTGCATGGGGCCTGATCAAAGCCGAGGAAGGGGATTTTCTGACCCTGCACTGAGAGATGGTGCTGCATGCTTGGAGCAAAGCAAGTGAGGTTTGATGTATTGTCAGCCTCTTAAAACCAGAGAGTTGTCTTGTGAGCCTGCAGTACATGAATTATTAAATACGAACCAAGGGGATGCTCATAAGGTTTTCTAATAAAACTGGCATTAGCAGGCTGTAGCAAACAGCATCAGTGACCTTGAACTTGCAGATTGCATCACCAAATGCTGACATTCCCTGCCACCTCTTCTCACAAAAGCATTATTATTCATACCGTGTGTGACTGAACGTGGCTCTGTGCACACTCTGTGAGAGTGCAGATGGAATGTGTTCAGCCAGATAAGCTGGTGGATGTTGTTTAAGTGAGGAGTCACCTCTCATGTGCCTGCGACTGGCTGCAAACTGGGAATGCCTGAGATGTGGAATTTGTAAAGGTGTGCAAGTATGAAGTATTGTGATGGGAGGATTCTGAAAATGTGTTCTCAAAAAGGCAATAAACCTACTCAATTCCTGAAAAATACCTGTGGAGAGCACTTGAAGCATATTTATGTACTTTTAACCCCTCTAAGGTTATTACTGAGAGAATGGGAATGAGAATAAATGCAATAAATTCTAAATACAGTTGCTAATGGTTGTGTAGCTGGTTGCTGCTGATGGGATGTGCATTTGTATTTTTAAAAAGAGGCATAAACCAAGACTGACCAGTTACAGAGCACAAAGAGAGGAAGGATACTTGGCAAAGCAGAGTTGTCTATATATTGTATTTTAAATAGTGTCCCATTTTGTTATTGTTTTTGGCCCAAACCGCGATGAGGAATTGATACTGTCAGACCTTCGTTAGAAAATGCAGTATGTGTTCTGTAATGTAAGAGTTACCAATTTGTTCCTGGTTTACTGTCTTTCCTAACTGGTATTTCATAAGGTAAGAGGTGGTGGGGTGAGCTGTTAAATGTGTTTCCCTGCAGCTCCTGCTGTATCCATGTTGTGGATAACCACAAGAGGGACCTCCTGGAAGCGTTTTGCAGCCTTCCAAAGAACAGGGGATAATACCAGCCCCTGATGGATGAATTGCTGCTACTGCCCAAATGATTCATCTGGGTAGGAGCACAGAACTTAGGAGGGGAATGGTGTCACGCTGACCTTCAATGGAAGGGACCCAGTGAGTGGAATAAACCAGGAAAATATGGATGGTGCCTTAACAAGGATCCAGCCCAGAGGCCTCTGAGGTCCTTCAAAGGCCTTTTGTGTCGTTAAGAGTGTATACAGCTACAAACCCATGGAGCTGGGGTGAAAATGAAACCTCATTAAGGTGTTTCATGTGTAGTGCTCTATGTGTAGGAGGAACAGGTTTTTGGTTGGTGATTCCCAGTTCTGGGAGGCTTTCAGGAGGCTTTCAGCAGTGACTGATGTGTCTATAGAGACCAAGACTTACTGCTGCTCCTGCCAGAGGTCTGTGCTGTGATCACACCTGGTGTAGGGCACTATTCAGATCAAAGAAGTCTCACCTGGGTAGTGTGTGGCAAACCAAAAGCTTCCTAGCATGGGTTACCCAACACTGAAGTTCACCTTCCTCAGCAGTATCACTCAGGACTGAGTTTCACTGCAGACATTTTTGATTAGCACTCTCATCTCTTTGTATTCACTTGAAAGTTTTTTAAAAAAATTATTTCAGTCTCCTCTTACCAGTTTATCCTCATCTTCATTCATGGCTTTGTAAGTCCCTGTGCAGTTGCTGAGCCTCTTGCAGCATCTGTGTTGCTGCGACTTCATCTGCAGTAGCAGCAAACCCATGAGGGATTGGCTCTTTGCCTCTTCCAAGGTGTGTTGCTGTTGTCCCTGGTGTAAACAGAGCAGAGGTGGCTGCAGTCAGCACTTTCAGAATATGCAGCATTTTTATATGGAAAATATCAATGCCTTTTACAAAATAGGAATCTTCTCTCCTTGCCTGCCTTCCTTTCCACGTTTTGCCCAGTCTGCTCCCACCCTGGGATGTTCATGTTCTAAATTCCCTGCCTTGACATGAGGTTACTTTTTGGGATCAGGACCCTGGCTCTGCCCTTTGCTCTGAGCTATCCAGCTGCTGAAGGTTGGCACAGCCCAACAAAGACTGCTGAAATTCAGGAAGACCTGAATTCCTGCAAGTATCCCAAGGCCGGGCAGCCCCTCTTTCTCTCAGTGCTATTGCTCTCAGTTTGTATCTCCATGAGATGTAGGTCCTTCAGCAAGATCAGAGTCCAAGTGATTTCTCACTGACTTTGAAAGGTTAATGTAAATAACCAAGCAAGTCAAGGAGGAGGAAAGTCAGAGACACTTAATGAAACTGGGAATGAAAGCAAGGGTTTTGTGTTCTCCTGCTTCAGCATGCTGTTACTCTCAGCCAGCCAGACCATGCCCTCTTCTCCGAGAGAATCTTGGTGAGGAAGGGCAGGGAGAAGTGAGAAAAACAATGAAAATATATTTTACTGGTTTAATGCTGATTTTTTTGTACTGGTGTTTGCTTTTTTCTTTTTAAAGTTTATTTAAATAAAGAAATCACTTCTGCATGATTACAAGCAATGGTTGTCCTATAACACATTGCTACCCCTGCCAGGGAGGATTCCCATTCAGGCAATGTCCTGTTGAAAATCCAGTAACTTTGCTCTCTTTTCCTCCCCTTTCCCACTCCACAACAGAGATCGATACGATCGTTTGCTAACGATGACCGCCACGTAATGGTGAAACACTCAACCATTTATCCATCTCCAGAGGAACTTGAAGCTGTCCAGAACATGGTATCAACAGTAGAATGTGCCCTTAAGCATGTCTCTGACTGGATGGATGAAAAGAACAAGTCTACCAAGTGTGAGGGTGATGTGGAAGCCAAGGAGGAAGCTGTGGAGGGCAATGCCAAGTGAGTGAGCCTCCCCCTGACCCCACCGTGTCCCTGTGCTGCTCTCAGTGGTTCCCCTCCTCCCAGAGAAGATGCTTCTGCTGCATGTGAATGTTCATAGAGGGAAGGGGATATATTGGGACTCTCTGAGGTGGGAGCAGGCGGGGGGAGAGCAGGGAAGGGCAGTAAGTCCAGTGTGGGCAGCAGTTGCTCTCAGTTTCTTTGTTTGTTTTACTGTGATGGTGTGAAGTTACATTTAGCAGACAAACCTTTCAGCAGTTTTAAGCAAATGTATGTCCCTGTAACATATGAGTGCAAATCCATACCCATGTGCTTGGGGGCTCATGCAGTTTAATACACAAAAACAGTTTTTATAATCTAGTAATCCAGCTTTTCTAAGGCTCCATTACTTTCTGTTACTGTTGTGGTTTAACCCCAGCCGGCAGCTCAGCCCCACAGACACATGGATTTTCTTTAAATAAAAGCAAGCCAAGCCTGCAGTAAATGCTCTGGAGACAACTGGATGAGGCAAGAGCTGGTGCTGCAATTTTTGCTTTTTTCTTCATGTTTTTAAGCAATCCTAGTCTACAAACCTGGCTTTTGTTGCTGTACTCAAAATTGAAGTGTTTGCTTTGCAAGTACTTTATTGTGGCTCTTAAAGGTTCTTCTAACCTGCAGCTGGAGAGTAAAATCCCATTTTAATTAGCCCAAATTGTTTCGTTTCCAGGGATCAAGGTGGTCGGACGTTATGTGGTGTTATGAGAATTGGCTTGGTTGCAAAGGGCTTGCTGATAAAAGATGATATGGATCTGGAGCTGGTTCTCATGTGCAAAGAAAAACCCACAAAGACTTTGTTATGTATCATTAAAGACAATCTCCCAGCTCAGATTCAGGTGAGTTCATTTGGGGCACTGCAGGGGGTATTTGGGGAAAGGCTGGAATTTGTTCCAGGAAGAAAAGATGTGATGTAAAGCAATATAGTTTGAATCTAGGACGGCATCTGGGGTGTGTGACATGTTTAATGTGGTGACACGAGCTACTTACTCACAAAATGGGACATCTTGCTGCTGTTGTTGCCTCCTCCTGTCTGTGCTGTCACTCCCTGAGGGCAGCTGACCTTCGTCTGTGGAACTAACCTAGCAGATCTGGGCTCTCTGGGCCAGCCAGCAGGGGCTGAACTGCAGTCCCAGAACCTCCCCTGCTCCAGTGTGTGACTCAGGCCTTGCTGTTGTCCCATCTCCTGCCTGCACCTGCAGTTTCCCACTGAAGCTGCTTTGCTTGGGCTGTTCCCACATAAACCCCTCTGTCCTGCTGAAGTGAGAACAAGTCACTTTAGGTGGTCACTCACTTCAGCTCATGTTAATCACGAGCTCATATTCATTTTATTTAATGGCTCTCTCATGCTGATGTTGGCATGCAGCACACAGCACCTACAGCTTGTTTAGGGATACCACCTTTGTGACAGAGTTCTGAGGCTGAGCAATCAGTGCACCTTCCAGACTGACAAACACTGGTGCCAAGGCATTGCCCTCAAGTATTCCATTGCAAGTGCCCCTCTCCAAATCACAACCAAACTTGATCTGCTTTTCTCCTGATCTGCTTTTCTCCCTGTGTTTTACCATTCTTGACAGCTGTTTGTTCTCCCCATTCATTTGCTCACACAAAGGGCTTATTTTAATAAGCTAATGTTGTACCTGCAGATGTGGCCCTATCCATAGCTGAAAATGCTACAAATCTTTTGAATAGTAAAGAGTAAATTTTACTCGTTTGAAAATGATAGGGATGTATTGAGTATTAAAGAGCAAATTTTGTTTGTAGTGAGGCATGAAATGAGGAGGGTTGAAAGTGAGAAAAGTTAGTATGTGCTTCAAAAAAGTGACATAAAATTAGAGTAGATGTAATTAAAAGATGTGAAGACTGAATAAATTGAAGGGATAGGCAGGTAAGATCCTGGGTGGAAGTACAGTGGGGATGACAGCAAAGATGAGGTAAGAGGACTCTGACTCATGAAAGGCTACAACTGTCACGTGCATGAAGGACAAGGAGGGGTCCTGCAGAGGGATCAGGTGCCGGAAGGGAAGGAGGTTTAGGCCCATTAGTGGACAAAAGGAGCAAGTGTGATACAGAGACGTCAGCAGCTTCTGCATTACTGCTTTGAAGGCTCGTCGTGAGCAGATGCTGAGCCATTTTCCTCCCAACAATAAAGGAGCTGGAGGAGAGCAGATGCAGCAGGGGAAGGAGTCAGAATAGACATTAGATATATGTTCTAACCGTATGGTCTGTGAGCCAGACTCGCACGCAGAAGGGATGGCTGTAGGGCTCTGAGCCATCTGTGGCTCTCACTGTGCTTCTGGAGGTTCAGAGAGTCCCAAAGGACTGCTCAGAGACCTGCAGAGAGATCACTGCAGAGAACTTGGATACAATGCACATTAATGGAGCTAATTGTTTGGCAGTTGTAGTACTGGCTACAAAGGAAATGTTTTAAATTGTTTTTAATGAGGGAGGCAAGGCCTTATTTGTTACTGCAATGTCTTATAGGCTTCTCATTAGCCAAGGCACATACACAAATTCTGCAGGTTTTCAGTTGATTGGGAGATTCTTGAAATCTTTGTTGGTGACTTTCAGAAACTTACAGAAGAGAAGTATCTGGTGGAGGAGCATGTAAATGAGGCAGCTATTGTTATCCGTAACACAAAGGAGCCCAAGCTCACTTTGAAGGTGATACTCACGTCCCCTCTCATCCGAGATGAAGCAGAGAAGAAGGAAGGAGGTACACAGAGCGTTTTAACTTGGGTTTAAGACTGTTCTAGCTAAATGCCCTGACTGTGCAGCACAGGGTTAATTGGGAAGTAGGCTTTTAATTGTGCATCATGTACTGATTAAACTGACTATTGCCACCATAGGTTACATTATTTGTACCTTAAAAGACATCAGTCGCTTAATCCTCATATAAATATGCCTAGTTTTCATTTGCAAGCAATATTCCTACAGTGTTAACTTTGACATACAATTAGATCTTAGTTCTCCTTTCTTTAGACTTGCCATTTAATTCTTGAGCACCTGGTGCTGCACAGTCTTGTTTGCAAATTAAGTCAGTCAAGTGGGATTGGTTCACAGTTTCTTGAAAAACTCATAAAAATGTTTCTCCTTTTATGTAAAAACCCTCTCCTGCAAAGCTCGCCAGCGTGTCGTCCTGGCCCTCAGTTTTTACTGGTTGATGATGTGTATGTTTCTGGCTTTAGGAATTTCCTAACTGGGATACCATTGAAGTTACAGTGCTGTGATACAGCACTTTTGCTTCTGAATTGAACATTGTACCTCATGTCCTTAGAGCAAAATAGATCTAGAAAACTGTCACTTAGTCCTTTCCATTCCTTCTCCCCCACGGCGTGATGTCCGACACAGCTCCGTGCCCGTGTGACAGGAATGCTGACTGGTAGTGCCAGCGAGGTTGGAAACAAACTGAGAGCAGTAGAGAAGAGCAAATGTAGCCATACTCTGTTGTATTTTTACAATCTTGTAATTTCTGCTTCCACTTCCCAAACCTATCCCTAGACACTTTGCCACTGGATGATGTCAGACCTTTGACCAACTGGCCACTCTCTGTCATGACAACTGAGGCAGCTGGGCCCGTGTGGGCTTAGGGAACTCCCTGTCGCTCTCTTCCCATTTCTAGACTTGCCACAAGTCCTTTGCTTCCTCCCTCTCCCACCTGAAATACCGACGGGCCGGGAAATGTTGGTCAGTTTCTCCTCACTCTGTTGGAGGCAATGGCAGGCAGGATCCCTTTCCAAATGACATGGAACACTTTGGCAGCAGCTGAATGCAGAAAAATCTTACAGAACAGATGAATGGCAAAGATCCCCTAATTGCACTGGCTGTTTATTCCCAAATTAGTAACCATGCTCTTTACAAGGCCATTAAAAATAAACTGCATATTGCTTTGGTTGTTCAGCTTTCCACAAGATGCTGAGACCAGCCCTGGAGCTGCTGCAGCTGATCTGTGTTCATGAGAGAGCACAAAGTGCAGAACAAATTCTGGTGGGGAAGGATTTGTGAGGTTCCCACAAGGGGATACAATTTTGCACAAAGACTCCTGCCCAAGTATTTTCTTGCAAAAAGTGATGCCATTGTGGCAGTGAAGTCCAGGGACTTCTGAACCCATCTCAGACTGAGGGGGGATGGGAATTTTTATGCTTTCTCATAATTACATATAGATGTTCTATTTTGTTTTCAGTATATTAAAATATTTTTCAAAGTTTTCTATTAACTTTTTTTAAATTTAAAACGGTTTTATCACCTCTCAGCTGATGAGGACAGGGAACAGGGTCGTGGATCTTGTTTTAAAGCCCAGGTTCCTTGATGCCGATTCATCACAAGGGATCAGAGACATTTATCACATTCCTTTTCAAAGTGTGTGAAGCATGGTACAGATGTCACTAAGTAAACTGAAAGGGGGGGGACACTTTTTTTCATAGTATTTCCAGTTATATTTAGGTGACTTTCACAGACTCAGACCCAAAAAGTTTCATGTCTAATATCAAGGGAAATTAATTGGAGAAACTGGTGAAAACACCCTGATCTCCAAAGCAGTGCCATGTTTTTTCAGTACCCCTGAACAACGCCAACCAAATGTAAATACACTTTCTATGCAGTTTTAAAAACTTGTTAGTTTACTCCATGCATTCTTTGGAATGGAGTAGCTCAAAATGGTGCTCAACTTGCCTTTCATCTTCCCTGTAAGACGGACCCGGGCTCCGGGCGCTGAGCCTGCGGGGAACTGACCAAGGTTTCGGTCGGTGGGATTAGCACTAATCTGTCCTCTAACCAACGGCAAGGTCAGGCCAACGGCCCTCGGTCCCAGTGCTCCCATCTGTTCTGTAGGAATGCTGTGTGTGCCTTCATGCCCTGATGTCAGAATGTATTGAAAAACATTCCTGGATTTCTCTTCAGTCCCCACCTCTTTGGAGAAGTGTTCATGTTTAAGATGTGGTGTTTGTCCTATTTGTTTTTGCTGCTTGTTAGCAAAAATAAATAGTGGCCCAGTGTGTGTGTGCATTTTGGTGTTTCTCACAAACAGCTACCCATAAAGCTCTGCTTTCTCATGTTGACTTGAGAAATCAAGCACCAAAAATTCCTGCATTTTGCATCAGTTTAAATTTTAAACCTCTTAAGAAACTGAATTTTTAGTCAGAGCATCAAATATAAATTGGGCTTTCCAAACCAGAACCTCACAGCCTGCGAATCAGGTGTTGTTGCTGAGCATATAGTAACAACAAAGTGATGTCATGACAAACAATTCGTTTCCCAAAGTGGGGCTCCTGGAGCAGGAGTGCCCGGCCCGTCTGCCCCTGCTGCCCTTGGCCGGGCACACGTGGCCCGTGGGGCTCCCATGGGGCCAATGCCTCTGAAGGGGCAATGAGCCCCACATTTTGACCTTCCCTCTCTGGAGAAGACAAGGCTCCTTGTATGGCTGCAAATGAATGGAGTTGGCAGCTACTGTGTGAAGCGAATGCGTACAGCAGTGGGGAGAGAATTCTCGAGGGATTGGTTCTGTGCTGAATAGTGGGAGCTAACGTCAGGGCTTTATAATTTACTCTTTATTAAACTCCTTGGATCATTGCCCTTGTTAAAACTGCAAGAGAAAAAGGAAAGCTTTGCAATCCCATTTGAAATTTTGATTGGGTCTCACTTTCCTGACTGGCAGAGCATGAAGAAACATGCCATTCTCCCGAGGGGTCCGAAGGGAGCCCACTGCAAGCCGCTCGCCCTCTTCACTGCCTGTTCTCGTCATCTTTCTGTTTAATAGAATCTTGCACCCAGAAGTTGGCTGACTGCAACATCAGGACACTGGGACTGAACTGGCAATTGGCAAAATCCTCCATGATATTTGTAAATTAGACCTTGGGAAACAGCCTTAATCATGGAAAAAAGTATGATTCTAACTTGTTGAAACAAATCTCAGGAGGTTTTTGGTTCACCTGAGTGCCAGATACTTAGTTTGTTTTTAAGTTAAAGGAAAATTTGATTTACTTTGTCAGTGGTTGCAACATGCTTTAGCAAAGCCTCATACAACACTCACAGTCCCAGGTCCATTGCAAAAAATTAATGATTTTGCAGTCAGTAACCTTTGCCATTTCTAACGTTTTAAAATAAGATTCTGATCATTCATTGACAGTACTTGTTTGATACAATACTTGAGCTTTAAGCAGATGTTTATATTGTCCCAATGAAGTTTCCCCACAGAAATACACTGGATGTTCAGTAATCATGTGCCACAAAACATCACTCCTGAAAAGACAAAACTGCAAAGGAAATTTAGAAGCAAATCTTGCCTTCCAAAGTCACCTTTTGTGCTCAAAGAAATCCAGTGCTTTGAGACTTTGCAGCTTTCATTTGGAAAAGAGGCAAGAGGAGTGATTAATCCCAGTTCTGGAATGCTGTTGATGAGGGCAATAACAAACAATGCAAATATCTGCTGCGAAGTTCACAGGGGTTAGAAAATAAGCTTATAGCACTTGAATCAGCAGCTGTGGACTGCAACCATCACCTGTCAGACAAGATACTGGTTCTGTTCAGTTTTACACTGGTGGGTTTTTTTTTTTGCTCTGGGCTCTTTTATCCATCATAACATGAAGTGCTTTTACCAGAGCAACCTTCCCACAGAACGGCATAGGAGGGGGCAGCTTTAACATTAAAGATGCAATTGCTTGTGCAGCCAATACCGTTCAATGTAGCCCATGAAAATGTACGTGGAGGTGTCACTAATAAATTGTACTATAAACTGATGGTACTTTTATCTCCTAATTTGTCCTGGTATTTTAAATGTCTTGCAGGATTTTGCTTATCCAGCAGAGTCTTCAGTTTGGAATGGATTTTGTATTTCATTCAAGGTCTCTAAAGATCTGGAGAATTGACTATTATGAAAAATGAAAAGAGTGCATTTCCAGATTATTTATTTTTAAGTCAAGAGTAATTGTATATTCATAGGCAATAACATACTCAAGGTTTTAGTTGAGTCATGGGTTCATTTAGTTCTTCCAGTATGTTGTTCCCATGTCAGCTACACCTAGTATCTTTGTAACCTGATATCACAGATACACAAAATCTGTCATTTATACAGTTTCCAGAGAATCTGGGTGTTAAGAACTCCTAAGACCTGAAATAAACAAATACATAGATAGGGAAGAAAGGACTAATGTAGAATGTCCCTTAACACAGAATCAGATGTGACTGCGAAAGGCAGTTTGCTGCAAACTGGCTGAAAAAAAGAGGAAGGGAGGGGGGAAAGGGAAGAAATAAAGGAAAAAAATGTAAACCTGCACAGAAAACACCAGTGTCTTGTCTCTCAAATGCATCTTTGAATTTCCTCTGTTGATTTCAGTTGCTGTTGGGCAGATTTTTCCAAGAGGACACTTCCTGTCGAATACACTGCTGATGTGGAAGTTACCAAACTCACTCTTTCATATGCTCTGGTTATATGAAAGACTAATCAAACATCAGTATCGTACTAGCATTTCCTATGTATTTCTTTCATTGAATTTATACTGGCTAGTACTGTCCATGCAATAGTATTTCAAATATATTCAGTAATTTTCTCAGGATTTGTCAACAGTTGCATGGATGTAACTTCACTTTCTATCTATTACAATTTTTTTTTATGCCCCCCTGAGAATATCTTCCTCTTGTCCAAAGAAGCTTTGAAATTCTGTGCCACCTTTGTGGAATAAAAGTCACAAAGAAGGAAAAGAAGAAGAAGAAAAAGCCCAATATGTCCCAACAGAAATAAAAAAAAAAAAAAAAGAAAAAGGCAAAAAAGCTATTTTCTGCCCTGAAATGTGTTCTACATTTTTAATAAGATCCCAGATTGTCTGTAGCAGTGGCCATCTTTATTATTACTATTATTTTACAAGGAGTGAATGCCTTTGCTTCTGTTGCACACGTGCACATTTACTACCTTTAATGGCTTGTTTAAATTAAATAACACAGTGCACTTAAAATTCTGGGAGTCTTATTATCTCATTGAGATGCTGCCGCTCTTTTTGTATTGTGACAGAAACCCCTTGGTCAAATTGTATCTGTCTCTTTTTATCCCATTTTTACCAGTAGATAATGTTGCGATGAAAGATCCTCCGGACTTATTGGACAGGCAGAAATGCCTGGAGGCCTTGGCGTCTCTGCGGCACGCCAAATGGTTTCAGGTTGGCTATTTGTTCTTACCTTGTTGTTATTGTAGCCTTGCGAGGTTTAATTTGAGACACTTTTAATTTTAATGCCTCTTTAATTTCTGACTAGCCCCTCCTAGAGCAAAGGTCTAGAATTCCAAACCCAGTGCTGTACTGTGCGAGGGCAAACGTGGCAGGGAGACAGCCAGCTGGTCCAGAGTTGTCATGAGGCTACAAAAGCAATCTTGACATTTTGCTTCCTTTTTTGTATGTCTCTCTAAATTCAAGTCTTGTACTTTATATAAGTGTTTTTATTTTGCATGAAGCTGATAAAATATTAAGTAATAATAATTTAAAAAAATCTATCCCAGGACTCTGTGCATTTAAAAAGAAAAGCAAAGTTGAAGGCCAGGCTTTTGCAGGTGTATTGGAATCATTTTGTTTGTTTTAGGCCAGGGCAAACGGACTAAAATCATGTGTAATTGTCCTTCGTATTCTGCGGGATTTGTGCAACAGAGTCCCCACATGGGCACCACTGAAAGGCTGGGTAAGTACAGAAAGAGCTGAAGGCCACAAGGTCAGGTCTTAGAACTCCTGAGATTTGCAGCCGTGTCTGGACTGGAGAAAGCAGTGTCTTGTACGAGACTCCTCCTTAAACCCCCTTCCCTTTGCTCCCCACTAACTCCCTGTGCAGGGAGAAGGTGAGCATTCCTTGGCTCTGTCAGAGGTACCAACACCATGGGAAGACACATCCTGCCATGGGCCTCATGCAGCCCTGAGCATTTGCCACTCGTTGCTTTCAGTGCCTCTTGCTTAGCTTTCCAAAACTACACTGCTCCCATGACAGTGCTGCTCCACCTTTTCACAGGGGCAGGTGTGCTCTCACACCCAGAGGGCTCTGTAAGGCCAGCGGTCATGGTGTTTCTCTCTGAAGACTCTCTGAGAGACAGAGAACACTCACCTGGCTGTAGAGGCTCCTTCTTTTCAACTTCCTGGGCAGGCAGTGGAGAGCAGGTGGTGTCCTCTGAAAGCAGCTCAGAGCAGAGGCAAAGACGTGCGCCATGAACGAGGATGTGGCCTCCTCTGGGATGGGTCTGCCTGTTAGACCTGTAGTGGGTTAAAAATGAAGTAACCTGATGTGAATGTTCTTCCCCTCTGCCCCTCCATATTTAACTGCAGTCACAGTTGCCCTTGTGTCCATACTAATCCTAATTTAATGTCTTCTAGCCACTCGAGCTTATATGTGAAAAATCTATAGGTACTTGTAATAGACCTTTGGGCGCTGGGGAAGCATTGCGACGAGTGATGGAGTGTTTGGCATCTGGAATTCTGCTTCCCGGTAAGGGGCCAAGTGAACTCCAGGAACACCAGGGGTTCATCAGCCAGCCTTAGCATTTAGCTCTTGTTGTAGGATTAGATGAGAAATGCCTGCCTTGAACTCTGAACCTGCTGTGGAGTGAAATGAATGGTTTCTTGTGTAAAATCAAAAGAAGATAAAGGAGATTTCATGGTGGTCACTGTGCGAATGAGTATTGCCACTGCAGGAGAAGTTAATGGGGAATCTTAGCTATGTTTATAAAGTAACCCCATCTCATTAAGGGGTGCAAATAAATAAATAGACTATGTATCTGTCCAAATTATTTGTTCTTATTTTTTATACCTACTGCTTTCAGTTCACATTATCACACATATGCAGTGTTACCCTCATCATTTCTGTGGCCACTGCTGCAAGGGATTGAAACCTTGGGGTCAGCTTGCTCTGTATGAGGTCTGACTCCCTGCTGGAGAAGGTGTGCTCCCCACTCTGCAGCAGCCAGTCCCAGCCTTCAGCACCCTCTGTCAGCCCATCTCCATATTGCTTCTCCTTCCTCCCAGTAATCCCTGTTGCCTCTCTCTCCTGCCAGGAGGGCCGGGTCTGCACGACCCCTGTGAGCGCGAGCCCACGGACGCTTTGTCTTACATGACAGTTCAGCAAAAAGAAGCCATTACACACAGTGCTCAGGTAGGAACCTCGCCCTGCAGCATTCAGCTCAGTAGCACTGTTTATTCTCTGCCAGGGTAACTTACTCCATGGCATCCTGACAGTTCCTATGGTGTGCTGCCATAGTTCAGGAGTGCAAGAGTTAAATGTGTGTGAAATCCCATCCTGGCACAGGCAGTGGGATGTCTGTGCACTGCTCACATCCCACCCCAGTGCCTGTGGCCCAGAGCCCTTGGTGGGCTCAGTGTGCCCTGCACTCTGTGTTGCAGGAATTAACGAGTACAGTTTTAGACATTAGCACTCTCCACAGCTCTAGAAGCTGTCTCCTCATACAAGTGGGTTTGTGTCTACAGACTTGTCTAAAAACTTGGACAGCTGAGGTGCTGTGATGTAACTCGTGTTCCTCCTGTCCCCTTGCAGCACGCGCTCAGACTATCAGCCTTTGGGCAGATCTATAAGGTTTTGGAAATGGACCCCCTCCCATCCAATAAGTCATTTCAGAAATATTCCTGGTCAGTAACTGACAAAGAAGGTAGGTATCATTTGTTCCAAAAATCACTAACTGGACAGTAAAGTAGGGGTTAATTTAGAATGGGTGATGTTCCTGAGTTATGTGCTGTGAATGTGAAGTAGAGGCTTTTCTTTGTGTTACATGTGGGGTGATTTTAAAAAAAAATGTATTTCACAGTTAGGAGAAAATCTGGAATTTTTGCTCTCTGGAAATACCAAGAGAGGAACAGAGGTACAGCTACAGTATAGCTGATGATTTTCTTTAAGCACAAAGGCTTTGGCATCTGAAGAGCAGAAGTTTGATTCTTATGCTGGGAAGTAAAGACTAAACTTGTCAAAAAGCATGAGTGTCCATAATACTAATTACTCAAGAATTCTTCCTAGAATACAATATACATCTAATAAAAATAGATTTCCACTTGTATTTTTTGTAAAAACAATACTGGTGGAGTTCTTGCCTTAGAGTAGCTGTGGAAAGCAGCTCTGCAGGTTTGCAGGAGTTACCTCCCACCTGGTCTTGGCCACAGACGTCCTGCACGGCCTGGTGCCCTGAGCACTAAACCAATATTGGCTTCTGTGTAGCAATAAGACAGCTGTGACTGATGGATGAGTTCTTGTCACTGTAAACAAGCGAGGAACAGTGTGGGACTAATCAGACTCCTGCTGTGGAACCTGGTTTTTCTAATGGCATATCTGTATTACAAGGAACTTTATACCCCAGGTACAGGCTCGTCTGCCCTGAAGAGACCGTTTGAAGACGGGGTCGGGGATGATAAGGATCCAAATAAGAAGATGAAGCGTAATCTGAGGAAAAGTAAGTGCAGCATTTCTCCATTCTGTTTACAAAGATCTATTGTACAGGAGGAGCTGGTTTAAAAGCTTCTCTGTGTTGGTGTGGTAGAGCATGTGAAAAAGTCTTTGGAACAAAAAAATGTTGTCTCTATCACCCTGCATTTGGAATGTCAAACACATCTCTTACTGTGCATCTGAATTTTCCCCTGACATGTTTTACTAACTGAATGATTTGCATTTTTAAATGGGATTACCCATCAAGTTACACTAGAATTGAAGTTGTTCAAGCAGCTGAGGGATTTTATTGATAACGTCCCTGTACTGTGGGTTTTTCGAAGTACTGCACTGACTTTGCTGAGTGGAGATTGGACTCTCTGCATTCTTCCCCTTCTTGAGTGAGATCTCCCAAGACCTCCCACAAGAAAAATAAAATGTTTAGTCTACAAAATGTTAATGCTGCATATATGCACAGACTGGAAGTCTCTTGGCATTGCTGGGATCCAGTCCCTCTGGGGGCTATTTTCATTGTGCTATTTGGGTGCCAGTTCTGGATCTGGTTCCCCACTACCTATAAAACCTGTTACTCCTTTTATAGCAGCCAGGAGGAGTACAGCCAGCTGCAAAAGAGTTGTGTTAATATAAAACTGGGTAATTATAGTTGCTGCCCCCCATTAGAAGAGCCTATTAAAGACTTAACAGTGTTATGGCTCTCCTCACCCTCTGAGAGGCCGAGGGGTGGTTTTGCTCCTTGATACAGACAGAAGGCACTGAAATGCAAACTGTTTCATTTTTCTGTTCATCTTGTTTTGTTCATTTTCCTTCCCCCTCCTTCCCCCACCCCTTCTACTATCTTGTACTAGTACTAGATAGTAAAGCAATAGATCTCATGAATGCTCTGATGAGGCTGAACCAAATCAGGCCAGGGCTTCAGTATAAGCTGCTGTCACAGTCTGGTCCAGTCCATGCCCCAGTCTTCACAATGTCTGTAGATGTTGATGGTACGACTTATGAAGCATCAGGACCTTCTAAGAAAACAGCCAAGCTCCATGTGGCAGTGAAGGTAAGGCAGCCTCAAGTAATCTGCTAACCCCAGATCTTGGGACAGAGTATATGGAATGTGGTTAGAACTAGTAATATGCAACCCCAAAATTAAAAAAACTGGGAGGAGGCTGAGCTACTCCCTGTATGCTCTAAACACAGCTGGACATGGTTCAAAGAGCATCACCAGCTTTGGGCTAGCAGGGGGGCAGAACTTCCCAGGGCTTTGCAGGTCAGCTCATGTTGCAATGGACTGAATGTGGTGGTCACATTCTGGATGGGGAGGGTTCAGTTGTGTTCTGGTCCATTCTTTCCTCTGTTGGTTTGAAAACAGCATGTGGGTGGCTCCCTCTTTTTCCCCTTTCTTCTCCATGTCCGTGCCTGGCTTGTGAGCACCTGGAAAGATGGAGTTGTTTCCTGTCCTAAGTGTCTGAAGAGTACCTTTGTGTACTGGGATAAACAATGACTGTAAATGATTGGTCTCCAGTCAAATGTCCAGTAGGACAGTGGTCTCATTCTGGGACTAGACAACCTGCTTTTGCTTCTTGGGGGTGCTCTACATGACAGCAGTGACGGAGTGGAACACCCTGCCTGAGCATCCCCCAGATGTGGTGCTTTGGGACATGGTTTACTGGGGGCTTGGCAGGGCTGGGGTGACCAGTGGTTGGATTTGATGATCTTACAAGGTCTTTTCCAACCTAAGTGATTCTATGAAAGAACCTCTGTTAATAAAACTGCACTTCTGATAGAAGCAGACCCATCTGTCATTCTTTTGTTTTGTTTTGAACAAGAACTTCCTTTTTAGAACCTTCATCTGGCAACTTTCTGCTTTCCTTTGATTTCAGTTTTCAAAATCCCATTGTCCTATGTGCTTTCAAGTTCAAAGTGTCCAGAAGTATCTGAAGGCATGTGTTGTTCCTCCAGGAAAAGTAGCTCTCTGCATGTGTGTCCTTCCAGACCTTCTGCCTTATTCTTTTATTTTGTCTCCCTCCCTGAAGTTGTTTAAAAAAAAAAAAAAGGCCCAAAAAACCCACTTGCCCTGAAAAGCTGCGACTGCTCTGCCCTTGAACCTCTCTGCATCAGCCAGATCTGTGCTGGTGCCGACCCAGCTCTGTTTTCTCTAAATTTACACATCAAAACATCCACAATTCAAGCCAAGAGGAAATGGGTGGTGTGGTATAGACTCGTTTTCTTTCTTTCTTGTCTTTCCTAGCAGATCCAGGCCTCCCAGTCTTATAAGAGGGAATAATACGACCATTTCACTTTCTAATCTGAAAATGCTGAAGCCCTAAAAATGCAGCCAGATGTACCCTGACTGCATGGGAGCTGAGCCTGTGGTTACCTGTGCAGTTCTCAGCACAGGGCTGGAATAAAGTGATTTTTGCAGACTTTGTTCTTGGGACTAAATTTTCAGCAGAACTTCAGGTTCTTTTCAGATTCCTTTGGCCCCACTCCTGGTAGCTCTGCACAGCTGGGTCAGGAAGGTGGTTAAGGGAGAGGCTGGCCTTGCTAGTGGAGTGTGTTTTTGAAGGAACTGAGCTCCAGAAGTACCATCTTGTACAAGTACAAGGCTTTAACTCTCACAAGACTGTTTGTCTTGTTTGCCCCACAGTCCATCTCCTGATCTGTCCATAGACAGAGAGAGGGGGCAAATCGTGCATGAAACAATCTCCTTACTGTGCTGTTAAACAGTGTCTTTAATCTCTTATTTTACAAGGAATTCTTGAGATGATGAATGATGCTCATGAGTAATTGCTGTCTTTGAGACTAAAATTCTTGTCTGTGTTGATTCCACTATTGGAAACCTGAAATTATTTCCCCCATTGATATCCATTGAAATGGATATCTCCATTTCAAATAGGAGAAAACTAACATTCTACGCAATCTGCTTTTATTAAGTGTATGGTGGAGGGGTTTTTTGTGTTGTGATCAACTTTGTATTTGTTCCTGTTCCACTGCCTCTGTCACAGTTCATTTCATGTGGCTTTGCTGTAGGTTTTACAAGCAATGGGGTATCCCACTGGTTTTGATGCAGATGTGGAGTGTGTGAGTTCTGATGAAAAATCAGATACTGAAGGTAAAAATGAAACTACGTCTTCAATCTCAAGCAATAATACTGGAAATTCCACAGCTGACACCTCCGCTACCCTAGAGGTGAGGACTGCATTGAATGTGTAAGTGACAGAGGTGTGGGCTTTGCGGTTTTGTTTTTCATTGGTTGGGGGTCTTTTTTCTGTTCTTCCTCTTGTCAAGATGTTAAAACATGAATTTCTTCAGCTGGGAGACAATTTCCAGACCATGTGTATTCATGGGTAACTCAAATCACATCCATGTTTAGTCCACTGAGAAATTTTCAGGGGAAGGGGGTATTTTCAGCCCAGCTGCCCTGTTTGTATCCATAGCTGAGAGTATTCCATTGCAGGCTGATCCACTGGTGTGCTGAGAGCTCAGCTTTAGCTTCCTTGCTTTCCAGTTACAGATATTTCTGCTGAAACACATGACCTGGGATATTCCACTTCTTCAGTCAGAGCTTGGTTGTGCCAGGACATAATTAGACCGAGCAGAGACGTGTGCAGGGTTGGAAGGCCAGTCTCTCCTTTCAGTGATAAAGTCTTCCCTTGCATGGAACTTGACACCATTGCCCCACCTTCAGCTTTGGATTCTCTCAGGGTTGTAGTTCCAAATGCAGCTGGTGTAATGTTCAGGTTGTGCAGGCAACAGACCAGGCCATGAGGACACTGCCTTGACCAACAGAAATGAACGGGTGTGACTTCTTTGACACAACTCTTTGTCCTCCTGCCCTTCTTCAGAGACTTCCCGTCTGCTCTGCCAGCGCAGCACGTATTGCTGCAGCCAAGGCAGTGTTACCTGGGATACAGGAGCTTTGGCTGCCTTTTGGAGAGATAAAGGCTCTAAAGTCACACCCCGAATGTCTCTCTAGGTAAGAACTCAGGGTCCCATACTCACAGCAAGTGGCAAAAACCCAGTGATGGAGCTCAATGAAAAGAGAAGGGGCCTCAAGTACGAGCTCATCTCTGAGACCGGTGGAAGCCACGACAAGCGCTTTGTGATGGAGGTGAGTGGAGCAGAGAGGCAGATGCTGAAGTGTTTTATTACCAGTGGGTCAGAGTCACTTGATCCTGCAATTCAGATCTTTCCTGTTTTGCTTTTCGCAACACACATCTGTGGCAGTGATGTTCTCAGGTTATTATATCTCTCATTGCTGCTATGATGATTTGACTGGGGAGAGGAATATCCTTCATGCTTAAGAAAAATACAGTGAGAATTAAAACTGGATTCTGACAGCCCCAAACTACATCAGGTCTTAACATGAGGAGGAGGAGGCGAGTAGAAGATTCACAGCTTGACAAAAATACCTGATTGGCACATTTTGCAAACGTCCTTGGTATCCCCATATCAGTGAGCTCATTCAAACCTCCTACTGCCAACGTACTGGGAATTTGGAATGACTGTAGGAGAAGGCAAACTCATCTTACTTCTTCATGTATTTGTGCTGTCTGTGGAGTAGCACTGGGCTCATCCCAGTTAAACAGTGTATGTATAGTGTAGGCAAGGACGTTGATAAGTATGAGGCAAGCCTCACGTGATTCCTGTCCAGGAAGGCTGCAGGGTATAGGCTGAATCCAGTATCCAGTAGATACTGGTCCTCTCTGAATCGCACTTGTAGTTTCCAGATTCCCAGTATCTGTGATACACTGGCTCCCAGGATCTTCCTGGTATACTTTACCAGCTTCATGTCTGAAATGTATAGAAATTTGTCACATAAAACCCAGAGGATTTTTTCTTACTCAAGTTCTCTGTCGGTAGCACCTCGGCCCAGTGGGTGCAGTATGGTGTTCCCAAAGGTCAATACTAGGCATAACCTCATGTCTCAATTTTCAGGTAGAAGTAGATGGGCAGAAGTTCAGAGGTGCAGGCCCAAACAAGAAAGTAGCAAAAGCAAGCGCTGCATTAGCAGCACTTGAAAAACTGTTTTCTGGGCCTAATGCAGCAAACAACAAGAAAAAGAAGATTCTTCCTCAGGTAAGAACTGTTCTTTGTTTTTTGGACTGCTCTGTTATCCCAGCTGCCAGTTGTTTTTCAATACAGGAGGCAGCATTCTAGTAAAGTGAGGCTAGTTAAGGCAGGCTGGTGCTCTCGTGAGGTGGCTGGTTGTCTTTGGGGTGCAATCCTGGCCCTGCTGCAGTTACGTGGGTTCCAGAGGGTAAGAGAGGAGCCAAGACAATGCTGTAGGTCAAGCAGAGGAAGCCTGTAAGGAGGTGGGAAAGACAGCAGGGAGGAGCAGCAGAGAGAGGGTCAGAAGCCACTGGTGTTCAGTCCTGACCAGATGTGAGGTAAATGCTGGGGTGTGAGTGAGGGAGCTGCTGGGCTCTGCAGTCAGTGCCCGGGCCAGGGCCCCGCCGTGTTCCTGTCACTCACACCCTGCAGCACACAGCACACAGCTCTCCAGCCCATGCCCTGCCAGCCAGGCGCATCTGGCACCGTAAAGAGCTCTCTGAGAGGGGGTGATTTAATGCAGGTGGCTTTGTATTCCAGCAATGCTTTCACTCTCTGAATTGCTATTTTTTGTCACTCTGGGCAGACTAAAGGGGTTGTCAATACAGCTGTTTCTGCAGCAGTCCAGGCTGTTCGAGGCAGAGGACGAGGTGCTTTAACACGAGGGGCATTTGTTGGGGCAGCTGCTGCTACTGGATACATAACGCCAGGTAAGGCACCACACTTGGAGCCCATGCTTTGATTTTTGTCTGCCAGGGTGTTCTTTCTCATGTGTGTCAGTCACCTGTGTAAGTGATTCCTTTAATCATCTGAGATGAAGCAGAAGGCAGAATTCATGGGGCTTTAAATAAATCAAAGAGCTGGAGAGCTGGCGGTGTGTGTCCTCTATGAGTGTACAACCTGAAGCTTGGTGTGCACAGAGCACACAGTTAGGGACATAATCGCTTTCCTGGCTTTATTATTTTATGATTTGTCTTCTTCATCGTTTACTGCCATGGCACAATTCCCAAAACTCTCTTCCTACCTAAGAACCTCCTGGATCATGTACTGTTTAGCATTAGGAGTGACCTTCCCAAGAAACCCTTGTGGACATGAAGTTGGCTCAGGAATCCCTGAGCTCCCAGAAACTTTCTACATGAGCTGCACCTGGAAGCACCTATTAGTAGCTTTTGTGGTGGCCAGAAGTAAAAGAATTTCTGTTCATGCTTTGGCTAATATGAACACGATTCCCACTGCACTGTTCTGATTAGCAGAAACAGCTTTGGAAGTCCAAAGGGTTCTGGTTCCCATTTCACATTTTTGCAAACTTTAATGAAATGGTCACTTTCTCCTTCCCCTTACTTTTCAAAGTGCATTTTCTACAACATGTCTGAAGTTTGCAGGTGGCACGTGAAGGGAATCCAGACATTGTTTTCACCTGTTATAAAAACCACAGGTTTGTAAGAAGGAGATGCTGAAGATGCCTTAGTCAAAGCAAATCCAATCGCTCCCAGAAAGTAACACATTCCTCATACTCAGGTTTTCAGATTACAGCACGAGTACTAATTACATCCTCCAGCAGCTCACATGTGCCAATAGCACAGCCCTGTTGTTTGGGAGCCTTCCTTCCTGGCACAGTCAGCAGCATGTCATCTTCATTGTTCCTGTATGGTCATGTCCTTTTAAATATTAAAACCCAGTAATTCATTTTTAATGGCTGTTAACATTGTTTTTGGAACTGTCTGTCTGCCTGAGGAGTCATTTATGAGACACTTTAACCTGCCAGGGGCATGCTTCTTGCCAGTGTGGAATTACTCCAGAAATAAGTTTAATTTCCCAGTCGCTGTAGTTAAGCTTTTATTGGCCTTTGCCTTCACAGATTAATTCTCTCCACCCCCTATTCTCAGAAATCTCTTGCTTTTTGTGATGACACAAGCAATCTCACCAGAAAAAAACCCTGTAAAGCCTCCATGAGCTACTCAGATGTAGTAACCAATGCTAGTGTTCCCTCTGTTACTTTTGGTCTCCCTCCAGAGTCACACTCTGCTCTCTGGGGGGAAACGATCCTGCTGTTTGTGTGAAGGTGTTCAGATGTTCTATGTGGAACTCTGTCTGCTGGAAATGGCAGAGAAAGCAGAATTCACAGGAGCTTTACCGATGAGGATGTGACATCTGTCACAGGCATCCAGCATTCCCCTCTTTTATAATGGAAATTTAGGAAAATGACTGTTCTCTGCATGAACATAAACAAATACAGGATGTCTGGGTCATGCCAACTCCATGACCTGACACTGCAGACTTGAGGGATTCAGCTGAAAAGAAAATGATGAGGAACTGAAACAGGGAATTTAAGTCTTTGATGCTGAGGCTTAAGAAAGTCCCTGGGTAGGTTTTTCTTCAAGCCACCACATAGGCGCATTTCGCTGTTTTCAGCAATATTTACATGTATTGGTGTGAGTTAGTTTCTGCTGTGGCCCTGTTTCAGGTATCAGAGGGGGTCCCTCCCCGAGTGCAGGTGTGCAGACGCTGGCTGTGCCCAGGAGCTGCAGGGAATGACCCCGTGTCTGTGTTTCCTTGCAGGCTATGGAGCACCATATGGGTACAGCACGGCGGCGCCAGCCTACGGTACGTATAGCCCAGTCATTAACACTTAGAAACCATGCAGGAACTGGGGTGGCAGCCCAAATGTGGCAGTGCGAGGAGAAATCCAAAGAGATTAAAGCTCTTAAACCATGACAACAACACTACTTTTATGCCATAACCTTGTGGTTCTTTTTTGGTTGGAGTAGCTTTTTGCCTCTGCTTTGCCTGGTCTGTGGAAGGACTGCTTGTTCTAATTGCCTGTTCCCTTCATACTGGAACCCAGTCAAAGTAGTTCCCTTACTTTTTACAGCCAATCCGTGCTCCATTCAAAGACTACCGAAGGGCCTATTTCACCATCTCTGACCCAGATTTAGCCAACTGGCATTACATTAACATTGGTAAAATGTTTGTCCCCAAGTGTAAGTGGCTTGTGGACACATCTCCCTTAATGCTGTCAACTCTATGAAGGCTATGGGCAAAAACCCCCCCACCCCCACAGGCTGAACCACCACGCTTGGGACAACAGGATGGGTTTGGGTAGCTTGGACTGCTAGTGATCAGACTGAAGGCAGCCAGGACATGGTCATTTGCCACAATGCTTTTTACTATGAAACGTGATATTAGGCTGGCAAAGCACGGGTTTCATGGAGGTTGTAAAATGAGCTGATGACCAGAGAGATGTGATGGAAGGGTTTTTCTTAACTCAGCTTCTCCCTCCCCACTGGCTTGTTTGACGCTGGACTAACAATGCATTCCTCTAACTGGCCCTTTTGGTTACTTTGAATGAGGTTTATGTGGCAATGGGAGCAGAGCAGTTTGGAGTCAGTGATATGTCCTGGCACACACAACATGAGCCCCCCAGAACCAGTCCTGCCAGCCTCTCCCACAGCAGGGACTGGCCACAGCCTGCTGCTCAAATGACCAGCACATTTCAAGGCCTGCACTTTTTCCCATGGGAAACTTTTGCTTTTTAGCATTTGCAATGCTTAATCCTCACAAATCTGTGTTAACTTGGGCAATGCCAACTCCCCTGATACCATTATAAGTTTGAAATATTTTGAAATGTTAGTTTCATGACTTTTCCAGCATTTCAAGTTTTAAGAGGGGAAGAATGCTGCTGCTTTGTTGAAAATGTTTGCTTTGCCTGGCTGGGACCAGCTGGTTCAATTCTGTACTGAAAGGGATGGAGGATGGGCCCATGGGCTGCACCCAGTGCAGAATTCTCCCCTCAAAACTGGAGCAAACCTCTCTAGTTTTAGACCTGCTGACTGCCCACATGTTCTGACAGAGGGGCAGCTGCCAGCAGGGCTGTCCCATGGAGTGTTGTCCTTTGTTATGCGTTACACAACAGCTACATGTTTCCTCAGGGAAAAATGAAAGGAAGCTTAGTTCAGGGTATGGATTTTTAAAAAATCCCTTGGTTCTTTCCAAGCAACCATCTCAGACTACGATTAGGATGAGTAGTATCTGCATGTCTGTATTTTTACAGGCAGTGACACACTGTGACATGTGGAATCCTTTCCCTGCTGCAGGCAGGAATACAACTGTTACCAACTTTTCTTGCAGCTTTTCTTGCTTTTTTCATTCATTCCTTCTGGTCTGTGGTTTTTTCCTCATTATGCCTATTTTGGGAGCTGGATTTTAAGCACTTAGCTGTGTATATGTGACATATCACTGACTTCAAAGCATTGTGGAATTGGATGCTCCCATTTTTCACATAAAGAGTTTCTGTTTTTAATGTCTGATGATTGTGATGCGAAGTTCTGGGATAATGCTTTTTGGCTGTAAGGTAAACATGTCTCTTTGCCTTTGTAAGCTGTTGCATGTTGGGAAACTTCACTTTGATCATCCGGTGCTCTGGAATACCTGCTGTTGCTGCTTTGTGATTTCTAAATGGATACATAGGTTAAACACTAGAATTTAAATAGGCAAGATTAAAAACCCAAACATTTAATTGTGCAGAAGTTTGTGAGGCCACAAGAACTCTAAAATAATCATGAAATCAGGCAGATGTTAATCTTTCCAGATTTGCCACTTCAATACAGGAGAGGGAATGCAGAATAAGAAAGCAGATGCAGAATTTACTGTAGGTGCTTGATTTTTGGCTGACCTACCTGGATGCTGATCAGAACTGCTGAACAGTTTCCCTGTGAGTTGTATTTTATGCACAGTAGTGCCTGTCTAGAATATCTGCAATTGCAACTAGCCTGTGAAATTAACTCAGAATGAGCTAGTAGAGATTAATTACCATAAAGATCCTGAAGTAGAGCTTCGAGTCCAAATACACACTCTGCTTTGAGAATATCACTTCCTTTAATTTTACTAAACATCAAGACAAAAATAAAGGAAGACTTTAAGCCAACCATCTGTCTGAAATAGTGCAAAATGGTGAAGTGTTACTGTTTATGGGACTCTGCACCCTGAAATCCCATTGACTGACTGATCTGGAAAAGGTTAATGAGAACACTACTGTAAGCTCTTATCTGACTTTCTTGGATTGCTGAACTTATTTGGAGTCCTCTCCCTTTCTTCTCTCTGTAGGTTTACCCAAGAGAATGGTTCTGTTACCAGTTATGAAATTCCCAACTTACCCCGTTCCCCACTACTCATTCTTTTAGCAAATGGCAGAAGCTAATTCCTATTGATTGAACAACACAGTACAGTACAGAATGTTAGAAGAAAAAAAGCCTTTTTATCCTGTTTTCTTTGAACACATACTTGAGCAAAGTCATTTGTAAAGAAACATCTTTTTCCTACTTTTTGATTTTAACAAAATGCAAATTTAGTTCTCTAAAACTTGAAAAAAATGTTCTGTGAAATGTTACCTCATTTTCAAATAACTTATACCAGCCTTCTGTTATAGGGAAGAACTAGAAGCTTAAATCTTACGTTTTAAATGAAGTATCCGATTATGTAAAATTAAATTTGTGAAGGATGTATAGAATATAAAACACTGATCACAAATAAACTGTTTTGTTGTAACACAAGAGTACTGCCTGTTTCCTAATGCAGTCACACAGACTCAGTTAATGACCTGTACTTGCTCTAGGGTTATTAAATGCAGGGCATAGTTCTTTAAAAAACAAAAATAAAAATTAAAAAAAAAAAACAAACCCACATGATAGAAACTTTACAGTTAACATTTAACTTTGTAAATATTATGGTGTAATAAACTTAGTACAATATGGGTTAAAATATTGTTTTATCTTATTTTTTATAGTTAAGCATCAGTACCTGAGTTTCCATATAGATCAGCATATTGTAACTGTGATTTTAGACACAGTCTTAATTATCCAAGAAGACTTTTCACTCGTACACAAAATGCTGAAAAACAAACAAAACAAAGGGAATTAATCTTAGGCTGTCTCTGTATAAGGCTGCATTCTGTGAAACAAGTATTAAACAAAGGAAGTTCCCACAGAAGGATTTGTTATGCAATTCCAGGGATACACGTTACACCCGTATTGCCCAGAGAAAGGACAACAATAATGTTACAATCAGGTTCTTTAGAGCTCAAAAACTGCTTGTTTTCCTTTCTTTTCTGTTTTTACTAAAAAATAAGAGGGAAAAAAAAAGAAAAAAATTGCACTTGTTCTTGTGGCCTTCTTCACTTTTAAGATTGTCTGCCCACCCTTGATTTTCCATCCACCATTTCTACAGAAAGCATTTTAGTTGTTAATTGTCTATTAAACCAAAGGTTCTCCTTTTCCCCCTTACATTTATAAGAATCTAAAGCAGCAACAAGGTCCCCATGAAAACTTGCTATTTAATTGTCCCGGTTCTTGTTGAGTGCTGCTGTGAAAAGTGACACACTTCAGCCATAGGCCAGTACTTTCTAAGAGTTGGTGCTCAAACCCAAAGAATCCTCTTTTCCATGAGGAGTGTGTGCACCTGTCTGAAATTCCAGGACAGGCCCCAGCTCCATGATTGGAGTCGCCATGGATTGTGGACTGCTGTGGGCTCTGACAAGGGATTCCAGTGGTCTTTATTAAGGTATCACCCCACAAATAAGCAGCATTGTTGGTTGCACTCTCTCCTCAGCCCTCACCCATTGCTTTTCTGTAGGTTGGCTGTAGTTCCTGCTCTTCCAAAGATTTGCCTTTATCCCCTGTTCTCTAACAGGCTCTGCTGCTGAGGCAGGGGGAGCTTTGTATGTGACAAGGGTGTAAAACTGGTGCTTAAAGCAACATAAAGTTCCACCTCCCCCACACCCCTCAGAGGGAAAGAAATATTAGAAAAGCTGAATAAGGGGTGGCTTATAGAACAAGCTGCTTTCCTTGGAATTAACTGCAGCTGTTATTCTTAAGCTAAGTATTTGTGCTTAGGAATGTGTTTACATTTCAATGGGTTTCCTTCTGCCATAGCTGTCGCTTCCCTTGGTGCTGGTGGTACTTTAATAAAACGTAGCTTATTGGCCAGGAGGGGTGAGCCTGGTGTGCCCCCGTGCAGTGTGAACACAGGGCAGGGCCTGGGGATGGACTCAAATTGAGAGGTGCTCAGAAATCACTGATCTGTTTTGCTGGCCTATGGATGAAAGGAAGCCATCACGGAGCAGAAAAAGCATGGCTGATCAGAGCCCATTTTTGTTAATCAAATATTCATTAAAGGAATCTTTCCTCCACACACATTTTTTCCCCCCCCTCTCTTTTGGAGTTCCCCTAATTGGCAACTGTTTGTAGTTTCTTTTTCTTTTTTTTCCTGAATCCCCAGCTTTGTAAAATTTCAAACAAAATATTCTGTGAACCAATTCTATACAATGAACATTCGTAACCCAAAAGCTTGTTCTTATTTCAAAGACAAGAAGGGCGCTATGCTCTTTTCCAACATGATGGCAGTCATTTCAGATGATTTATAGAAGTCATTTTTTTATTTTTTGTCATTTGTTGGGAGTTACTAACCACATTGTAAACTTGCCCCCTTGCTGCATATTTTACATTTCTCTGCTTTACTGAAAATATGAATGAGCTGTCAGTTCTTTGTTTAGAAAGTGGTAACCTTGGAAGTGTTAGATGTTTCAATACCTTCAAAGAATTCAAAGTGCCCATTTTACAATGAAAATTCCACTTGCAGCTGAAAGAGCAGAGAAATTTAAATGGAGCTTTAGCCTCAGCCAGTCTCAGCAATTAACGTGAGGTTTTTGCTTCTCTGCTCTTCTCCCACTGTAGGTGGTTTTTTCATTGACAGTCCCTATTGCCAGCCTCTCAGCATCGCACCTCTTATTATTCACTTGGGCCCTCAAGATTTCTTCTCTGACTTCTAGAACCATCAGGTTGTGTGGCTCCAAATGGCATTTTGTACATGTCTTAAAAGCAAGAACAAACATGGCTCGTTTTGAGGTTTCTCAACTTCAGACATGGAATCTGAGCTTTTTTCCTTTTTTCTTTTTTCTTTTTTTTTTAAAGTGTTTTCTCACTTCTTGAACTTTGCTCCATGTAAGGAAAAGCAATACTTGGTCCAAGCCACAGTCCTCTCTTTGGGTACATAGCAATAGATGTGTATATACTTCTGGTTATTTCTTTACACTGAAAGGGAAACACTGGTGTGTCGGGGGGGAAAAAACCAACCACCAAACCGAGGCACAACCCGGGCCGAGTGCTGCTTCAAGCAGTGAAATCTGCCTTTAATTTCACTATTGAAATCCTTCAGAATTTTAATACCATGCTGTATTTGCATGTTTCCTACAAAAGTTGCTACAGAGCCGTGCAATGGTCACTCCTGAAGCAGCAGTGCTTTGTACCATTGTGCATGTCAGCAGACATGAAATGTAGCAAAAGGGTAGAAAAAATAACATGTATTTTTTTCCAAAATGTAACTGAGTGATATATTCTCTCTCTCTCTTCCCCACAACATTGATATGAGGCACAGAAAGGGTAGGCTTGAACTGCAAAGTCAAGTGAATTGCTTTTGTGTCTCTTAAAACCATCACCAAATGATAGGAAAACAATATTTGGGAAACATTCAGTTCAAAAAACTTTGCTGCTCTAAATTTATTGAGGTTTTTTCCTCTTGAATATTTATATGTTGATAAACTTTGAGATTGTCAATCAGCAATAACTGAAAGGTGAATGTTTTTTTAAATGGTATTGGAACATCTATATGTTGCAGCTTAAGACTTCTAAGCAGTTTTCAGCAGGTTAATTCCACTTTATTCTCATTCTCTCCGGACCTTCATAGCCATATGCACTTGTATAAAATAAGCAGAAATGTAGTGACTGTAAGCTGAGATCCTGATATAAAAGGTAAGAGATTTTATTTTCAGCTTAAAGAATATTTTTATTGCTTTTTTTCTAAGAATCTCATATATCTGTGACAATCTTGTATACGGCACGTTTTTATTATGTCTTGTTTAACTCAGTGTTTAAAGAGGTAATACATAGGTCTGAACCCCAACGTTGTGTTTCTCAAGGCCAATTCAAATACCCCAGTTTCAGTTAAAAAAGAAACTGTTTGGTTTTATCAACAGACTGTTCTTCAAATATTTTTCTCTTGTGTAGCATAAAAAGCTGTATTGATACTGCTGTGTCAGGCACTGCACTCCCTGCCTCCCTGTGGATACATCTGGGTAGGTACCAAAGTCAGGCTCTGAAGGCCACACCTCGGTCCTGGGAACGTGGGATGGGTGACACGAATGAACTAGTAATGAGAGAAATTATTTCCCTGAACTATTAAAGCTAAACTCCAAATGAAGAAGACTTTGATGATATTACAGTTAAAATCTGCAGAGATCAAATTACATTAGGCCAAATTAATTCAGGAAGCAGCCAAGTTTGCTTCCCTCCCGTGGGTGCAGGGGAGGAGAGGACGGCAGGCAGGGATTTATCTCTGCGTGAATCATTTGCTTAGCTGTGGTTTTCTACAGCTGGAAATTAGGATACAGCCATCCATAAATAATTGTTTTCAGTTCTGTAGTAAATGTTTTAATACATTTTACTTGGATTAAAATGGGTTTGGATTATGACCTATTGGTGCACATGATATGTGTAGTTTTAAAATAGTATTTTTTTATTTGCCTTTTAAACCTTGCGTTATGCAAAGTTGCATAGTACAGAACTGCAGAAGTGCAGTACTTGCAGTACTTGAAGTTGCTGGAAACAACTCTTTTTATATAAAAATGCTTAAAAAATAAAAAAGCAAAAGGGAGTGAGTTGATGATGATGTATTAGCATTTTGGGTCTCAATTCAGAGACTAAAACATAAAAAAAACCCTGACTGATCACAGTTTATACTGGTGTCAAACAGCAAATCATTTGGTACAGAACATGTAGTGGTGTATCAAGCCCAAAAGTTCTTCTGCATCAAAATACAACAGCAAATACAAACTGTGTTTGATTTTTAATACTGAACCATCAAACTCACTAAATAACTGCATGTGTAGGTTATCCATACCTCAGGATATGTTTGGATAAAGTTCATAGGCTGATAAAGAGCTGCTGGACAGTGTCAGCTTTGCTCCTGTGGGGAAGAACTCACAGGTGGCACCTGGGGAACTGTTGCAGGGGCTGGCCCTGGAAGCACAGAACCCTTCAATGGCACTGCAGGACAGCTGATGAGCCCTCAGAACGCCCTTACTGTTCGAGGGTGCTGGTTTCCATCTGTTCTATTCAAGGTACAAACTTGGGGCTGGGTCTGATGCTCATTTAAAACTGGCCTCATTTTTCAGCCTGCCAGGCCTGGCAGTGCTGATCCCAGAGCAGCAGCTGCTCTGCCTCCTTCAGACAGGAGTTTATATGCATTAAAGTTCATTGTAATGAACTTCTCCTGAGTATTCCTTTCCTAAGCTTAACTGCTGTCAGCCTGACAAGTACTGTCCGGTTCAAGGACTGATAATAAACATCTTGCTGACTCTTATTTGATCTGCTTCTTCGTGCACTGTGCTTGACAGCTTAATCCATCTGTGTTTCTTTCCATCAGAATTGTGGTGACTGTGAATTTCCCTATTTTTCTTGCCATCGCACTTTTAACTCTTACAATCCTAAGTCTTCCACTCTCCTGGTTTTTTTTAAATTCTCACTATGTTGGATCTTTTTTCTCTAAATTTCTCCAATACACTGTTGTTTGTTATGCACTACTTATGTCTGAAATGTCCCCTTGCTTTTGCTGCCTCCCTTCACAGTGGGAAGAGAACCTCTTCCTGACATGGGAAACACACAGGGTACTTAAGACTCCTAAATCCTGGGTTCTACCACCACTTGGAATCAGAGATAAGACCCAAGGGTGCAGGATTGCCTGGGAACCCCTCTCATTGACGTCGAACTTGAGCAAAAGAGCTCCATATGTTAAAGGGTCACAGAGTAGGCTCTTAAGTGCCTAACGCCCTGGCATTTGAGAGAGCAGCCAAATTCTATCAGTGGGCTTTAACCAAACTGAAATACCAGGCTATTATCTGATGAGTAATTTGGGTAACATCTGCTTCATCAGTGTTGCAACAAGCACTGTTTTGCTAAGGCAGAACTAGAAACCCTTCTGGGTTTTTTTTTCATAATACTTGTAAGGTTCCTTTTAAAAGCCTCCTCACAGGAGCATGGTTTGAAGTGCCTTTTCTGTGAGGTTGGAGGTCTGTGTTATGGCTGCTGAGCTTTGTATTTCTGCACGTGCCCAGCAGCCCAACACGTTCACCTGGGTTCCATATGCTTTGTGCAGCTGCCAGGATTGCTGCCGATTCTGCAGCTCCCTTCCAGTGAAGCAGAAATGATATTTTACAGTTCAAATTTCTGGTTCATGGAAAAGAATTCTGAAGAAGTTCCTTTCAATTAGTACATCTATAAATAGGAGACCAGGGAAAGTGTGTGCCTGTACACTACCCACCTTAGCACTAGTTTTAGCTTACCAGATGATCGTGTGTATTTTGGGAGATGGTGTCTGGCACTTAAAGGATTAAAAGAAGCCAGAGATTTACAATAAAGAACTGACCTGTTTGATGTGTTATCTGTCCTGGAGGTGAATGGCATTACTACTGACTTTGAAATCACATTGTGAGCTTTGGGGGTCTGCTTCAGTCCTGCTTTGCCAGCCATAGGAGATTCCTCCAGCCATGTTCTACCTAGAGGTTTCAGAGTAACCAGACTGGTTTGGAGGGCTTGGCTGGCTCAAAGCATGGGACATGATGCTTCCTGCCATCGTGTCCTCTCTCTGCCAGTGCTTGCTGTCTTCCCTAAGCACACATTCAGGAGTTGGAACATGGTGACCTTATTCCTGGGCATGCTGCCAGCTGGATGGAGGGAGGCCAGCCTATGCTCATGAAGGGAATGTGTAACACGCGGGCTTGGTTGCCCAAGCAATTTCTGTTGGACACAGTGCACAATCCAACCCTCACAAAGGCAATTTACTGCCTGGGTAGGTGGTTCCTAATCTGTCTAATTTGCTGTCGTGTAGCCAGTGTGAGCTAATCAGATGACTCAGCAATTGTCATGGCTCTCACTTAGTGTGCTGTAAATGCTGCTGCTGGGACTTTCACTGCTGTCAAATACCTTTGCTTCTGTGAATTCTGTCCTCCTGTCCTGCCTTTTCTGATCACCTTCTAGTATCCCAATAATAGCTAATTCTCTCAAATTATGGAATTGTTACATAGAAGTGTCTAGATTCTTAAAAACTTTTAATCAGACTCTGAAGCACTTCAAAGAAATTAGTTTTCCTACAAATATTTCAGCGTATTCATGTGCCAGGGGACTGTTCCTACTCATTTACAAAGATCTGAAAGCTGCTCTGGTATCTCTGATCTCTGGAGACAAGGATTCTTTCTTTGAGAACACTTGCCTTCTGGTAGGAAAAAAGATTTAAAGTGTGTCATACTCAATAAAAGACTGTGCCCTCAAGCCCCTGAAAGAACTTAACTGGGGAAAAGTGCACAAATCTAAAATTATTTGAGGCTTTTTGCTTTCATTGAACTATTGAGAATAATTTCCCCAACAACACGTTCCTCAGATTATCAGGAAGAAGAAAATGCAAGAGGAGGAGCATGGAGATGTTTCAAGTAGTCTAGGAAAAAAAAATAATCTCCTGTTTGTTGGCTGTTCAGCTGTGGAACATCAATCTCTTGTCATTTCTTAATCTCCAAGATAGCAATAAATGTGAGCAGCTTTAATGTGCCATCCCTGATCCAGTCCCAGCAATGCCCCAGGAGAGTGAGTCTGGCAGTCCCTGTCCTTTCAGTCACCAATTCCCTGAAATGAACCATCCCTTGCTTCATTTGTAATTCTGCATCTGCACTTCTGAGAGCCAGTTTAGAGGTGGGATTCCTGAACATCTCTCCGGATCTGTACAGATGAAGAGCAGGCAGACAAGACAGTATTTCAGTCTTAGACAAAATGGCAAAGCTTCCCTCTGCCTCCTGTGCTTGGTGTGCCAAGATCTGCTCACTCGGTATTAGAACTTCTTGCCTTGAGCTAAATTCTCAGTAGACAGTTGTCTGTTACTTAATCAAGGGAAAGCTGTGTCCCAGCTCCAGTGAGTTCCAAGTCACAGAAGCAGCTTACAAAAACAGCTCCTATTTCCGGTGGCTCTGGGAAACAGCACAAGAACTCTGCTGCTGCAGATTCCTTTGGATACACCATGAGATGTGTAAACATGAAGTTCAGATTGTTGTTCTCAGGCACGAAGCTGACTAAGACCTTCCCTCTCTGGCATCAAAAGAATGAAAATGAGCTCTGTGCTGGGCTCACTGAGGAGCTCTGTTAGGAACGGCTGTTCTGTCTCAAAAAACAGTAACTCAGCTCAAATGTTCAGCACACAGACCCTCTTGGGCTTCCTGCTGAATAATCTAGTGAAAAATGAGACACTTTATTGACTTGTTAAAGCAAAGCAAAGGGCCAGTGTAGTTGAATCTGCTGTCTATACAATAGGAGACAGCTTGTCTAACAGCTCATTGGTTTCATTCCAGTCTAAGAGGAAATTCTGTTCAAGTCATTTTAGAGCATTTCATGGGAGAAACTCAACACTGAAGTCCTGGGCCTATGGGCCATGGCAGCAGTTTTACCTGCACTTCCTTTTGAACATAAACCATATAAACTAGGAGTTAAGTATTTGGCATTAAGACAATTGTTACCATGAAGCTGTTTTATTATTTAACCCCAGAGTTTTGTCCTGTTAGCTTTATTTGTGTCATCTAAATCCACACGTATTTGTGTCCAGGTATTCTAATGCTCCTGACACATCTTCCTTTTTCCCATTCTGCTCATAGAAATGGGACTGATTCACTTGTTGGTTTGTAACTGATTTGTGAGATAACATAAAAGCACAAGTAGGACACATCTGCCTGTTCCTCTCTCTGGGGTCTCTTAGGAGAAAGGCTGCTCTTTCTGCCAGGCCAGGCCTGTCTGATGCTGTGTAGGCAAGGCAGTGCTTCACTGTGAGATAGGTAAGAGAAAAGTGCATCAGACAGATTGAAATTCATTGAAGTGGGTGTTTTTTCTCCAGTTCCTGTGACTGCATGAAACATTCAGACCACATGTTTACCTTGATGTTTAAGAGGAGCTGAATGTCCAAAAGTGGTGTGTAGAGAAGTGCAGTTCTAAAGCAGATCTCTTAATCTGGATGTTGTTTTATCCTATATTTGGTGCCTTAACTCTGTACAATTTAAGGTCATATATACTGTATCACAGGTAGTTTAGTAGTAATGTGTACTTGAAAAGAACCCAAAAAAAGCCTAGTCTGTAGAAACTCTTGCACAGGCTGAAGCCTTCTCAGGGGAAGAGTACTCTTCCATATTTAATTAATAATCCACTGATAACTGAGAGTTGTAGAATGTAAAGAGCATATAAAAATTTTAACCACAGACTGAGACTGAATTTATCTGATTTCTAACTTCAAAGGTTTGGGGCAATAAGATAATTAAAGCTACAGCCTCTTCTATGCTGTGTAAGTAAACAACATCAAAATGTTTTCTCACCAGCCAGAATTGCATGTTTCTGACAACCTCTGGACTCTCTCCTAGAACAAATAACACTTAATTTTAAAAGGCATTAATTGAATGTAACTGGCTATCCTTCACTCATTAGTACAGCGGAGCTGGAATGAGTAAGAGTCATGATTACTTTTTCATTAATTAAACTTAAGCCTCATTCCTGCCTCTTACCTGGCTCTAGAAGCTCCAGCTGCCTTATGCTGCTTTGCAGTTCATGAGGTGTAGTGCAGCTCCTGCTTGGACACACCATTTGTGAATGCATCTGGTCCTGGCAGAATGGACTGAGGCAAGAGAGAGAGAGACAGAGAATGAACAACTGAAGTAGAATGTCTTTCTCCAGTCCTAGAGATAGAGCATCATAGATAGGAAGTCGGAGGGGAAGTTGCACTGCCTTTTCCAAGTCCATTAACAAAGAGTCTGTGGTTTATGTCTGGAAAACCAGCAGCCTTAGTGTACTAAGAGCAGGGGGAGATGGTATTGGTATTGCTTTTCCACAGTTAGTACAAAATTAGGTAAGAGGCTTAAGCTATCCATACAGCTAAAAGCTGCTAGTGATGTTGCTACAGGAGATTCTTTTTTTTTTTCTGTTCCGTAAACAAGTCCAGGATTGCAGGTTTTCCAGAGGAGTAACACAAAAAATCCAATCATTAAATTCTTTTTTCTGATGCAGCCCTACCCAAAATAAGGAGGCACTTACACGCAGTGTATATAGTATGCAACTGAATTCTGGGATTGAAAGGAACAATGGTAATTTCCCCTAAAGGAATACCAGTCAGTCATTTCTACAATGCCCAGAGTATTCTCTTTACACAAAGGAGCAAGGCAACAAGGGGAAGCAGATACTGCTCCCACAACTACCTGTTGTAATGTACATATTCCAGGTCACCAATATTGGTGTAACTAGTTATGACAAAGTAGGTTCATCTTACCAGCAAAGCGTATTTTGACATTCTATCCACTTCTATTTTTTAAGCTAAAGGGGAGTTAATCATAGCACTCATCTGTTTCGAAGGGAGTAGAGCAGAAGGTAAGTTTTAACTTCATACTTTGAAGCTGCTATGAATAGATTAACAATGTTCCATGGAAACAACCTGATGTACTTCTTTATTTTCTTTGTGCTCCATTTCTGTGTTCTTGGAAAAGCACAAGCTTGTGTAAGCATAATCAATATAAAGTTACTCAGGGTACTGCACCATCCCAGCAGTGGACACTAACCACATCTTAAGTCAACAGGCACATATAAATCAAGCTTAATTAAGAGGAACAGGACATCTTGGCAAGTTTTGCTTTACTGCTGGCACTGCTACAATTTACTGATCTATGCATACCAAAATGTGTGTATTGCTGCACTCCCAGCTGAACTGAGTGAGTTCTGTAAGGGCGTCCTGTAAACTCACAAAGTCAGTGTAGGAGAGGCAGTATTTATTCTTCTTTCATTATTTCCACAAAGAACTGTTTCTAAGCAGATGGAAAGTGATACTGCTCAAAGGAGAATAATGGTGGGCTGGAGAATAGCATTCAGAGCAGTACAGCTTTTGAAGAACTAGTGGTCATATGAATTTAATTATGAAAATTCTGATTTGCTGTACAGATTATTTTCTGTGTTTTCAAATTCATATCACTGCTTCCCTGCTCAAAATAACAGAATAAAGACAAGTGTAGTTTTCTAATAACATCTATTGCATGGAAATCCACATCCATTGGAAGAAAAGGGAGGCTGTACTGCAAGAGAGCATATTCAACTACTGAGCCATTCTCTGGGCAATGCTGCATGACTTAGGAGTGGGTAAACATGCCTTCAGGGACAACACAAAACAGAACAGATGGTTAAAACAACAACAAAAAAAATCACAGAAAAAAGCCTCAAAGCTTTGTGCAGTCATACATTTAGTGTTCCCTGCAAAAGGGACAGGTACATTCATACGCGCATAGCGAGTTCCGTGTCAGGCATCGCGAAAGTCCTTAAGGACAAACGTTTTGGAGCCAGTCTCCTCTTGGACAGAAAAGGGAGGAAGTTGACTCTGTCTTCCAGTTCCAAGGTGCAGTGTCTTATTTCTGATCCTAACCCTAAGTCAATATTTATTGATCAAACTGACTAAGCTTTTTAGGCCGACCAGCTCTCTACGAAGCAATTCTGTTCTCTTGAGCCTCTGCAGGGGCCAGTAACTGGTGCTTAACTACTGCTTCCACTGCGGAATGTCACCACCCTCCAGCTGCCCCCGAGCCAGGCTGGGACACTTGCACTTCTCAGAGAGCAACACTGCTGGGGTGGGGGCTCTCCAAAGCACTGAACTACTACAGCAGAGCAAGTCCCAGTGGGCTGTGTGCTTTTTAAAGTCCTATCTAGTTCTCAGTAACAAAGTTGAGCATGAAACCTGTGCTGCCAAAGGTACCAGCCCCTTGCTGAGAAGGTCATCGATGGGAAGCAGGCTCACAAGTAGAGATTTTGAAGAAAGGCTGTTATTTTCCAAGCCCGACTTCTAAGCTTTTTTTTTTTTTTTTAAATGCTTGAGCTTTCACCCACCAAAAATCACCATCAATCAAATCAATTAAAATTGCTGCTAATTTGGGTTGAAATACCATCACTTGTATAACCTAACCGACCACCATCCATCCATCTAAATAACTCCTAAGCAAAGATTCCTCAGGAGGCAGAGCCTTCTGACAGGAAATCTGGCAGTGCAGTATGGTGTGACTTCTCTAATGACAATTATTTCTCCAAGAGAAGGAAAAGACAGAGGCAGTGCTTTGGGGGGCAGTGTTTCATGCTCAGCAAGTTTGTAGGGGGAAGGAATGCAATTCTATAAATCACTTGTACTGTATTTCTGTTTCTAGACTTGAATGAATTTCACTTTTCCTTTGTGGATCAGCATATTAAATGTTAAAGAAAAGGTCTATTTTTCTAAATCTCTTTCACCAATAAAGGTCTGACCTGCAGCCAACAGATGGATTTATTTATCCACAGAGGACAGTGTTTATTTTTACACTAAGATTGGATATGGCATTGAATACAAAGAAGTATGACCTTTAAACTATCCAAACCTTAAATACTATGAATGAATTCCACAAATGAGTAATATGGTAGACAATTCAATCTTTCTTCCCAATAAATCTCTCTCAAAAGAAGTTACCAGAATTAAACTTCTAAATGAAGTACAAGAGATCCTTGTGGTCTAATTACAGCCTACTTTGAAAATCCTTCAGTTTTCTCCCAATTTGTAATCAGTAAAGAACAATGATGACTGAACTATTCCTGACTATACTATAAATAAAGCAATTTCAAATAAAGTAATTTGGCAACAACCATAGCTATTTATAGCATTAAAAATGTAATTTGAACATTCAAATTTTCTTAATTTGGAAGCAGTTGAGTGGGAAGAAAAATAACTGCACACTGAATCTGAAATTGAGCTGTATCTACTCACTAGCCCAAAAAGCCTGCAAATGTAAAGGGAACGCTCTCTGTACATTCAGTTGCTTCCTCCCGTGCTGCTGTACCCGTCCACTCGGCTTCATTTGGCTTCTGTGCTGTGGTTTGTACGCCAGCCACTGTTACTGACTGTACACAACACGATCTGCACTGTAATCTCGGGTCATTTGCCACTGATTGTAACCCAATGCTACAGACTTCTCTGTATATAAAACTGGAACCATGTCCCATTTGCTTCCAATAGCTCCAATAAAGGCTTATCTCTGTAAACAGGAATTACGGCCTAATGATTGGGTTGGGGGTTTGGGTTACAGGGAGAGAACTGGCTTTAAGGGATTTCTGAAGCCTGAGAAGCCAAACCAAAGAGGTCCATTCTGCTTGAGTCAGGTAACAGGCTCAGCAGAAAGGGGAGACAGGCTTCTGAAGGCTGCAGTGTTAGCAGAGATGACTTGGAGATGTGAACAGAAGGTACATTTATGCTGGAACAAGCATAATGCATTCCTTCACAGAGGTGAGGCTGAATAGAGCATACAGGATTGCAGCTGTGCAAGGGCTGCTGCACACAAGTACCTCTGGGGGTTTGCCTTGGAAGTACTTACAGAAAAAGCCCAGAGAAGGCTGTGATGAGATTAGCCAGGAAGGCAAGTCTCACTCCAGAAGGAAAACTGGGCAATTCCTACTATTTAGCTAATTAGAAAAAAGATGTCTATTTTTTAAAAAAATTAATTCCATATATAAAGAACAAGTAAGGTTCTCTCAAACTTTTTTCTTATCCTGCCCCGTCTCATTTCACTGTATTTCCTAAACATTAAATTCCTGTGGTCCCAGTTTGTCCTTTGAGGTTCTGAAGCAAATCGGAGCAATTTCCCTGCCCAGAGCCACTGAGGACAGGAGTTGGGGATACCATGACAATTGCGTGGTTGTTGTTTGCTTGAGGCTGGAGCTCATGCTAAGATTTACTGGAATACACAAGTATATCCAGTTGTCTAGAGTTACAGAATCCAGTTTTACTCTTGAAGGGAAGCTAGAGAAGACATTTAACATACACTCGTTACTGTCCTTAGAACTGTTTTTTCCCAGTTTTTGAAATTTGAGTGCAGAGGTCATTAATCAAATTTAGAGATCAAACATAAGGATTTAAAACTGTTGTAAGCTATAAGAGAGAATGCTGTTAATAAAATGAGATGTATGAAACCCCACAGCTCAGCATACATGGTAACTGAACCAGGACTTTGTGACACTTTTTCCCTCGACAGGACAGCGCAGCCAGCCCAGTCTGCCTGTGTGCAGCAAACCAGAGAATTGTGCACAAAGAGGTACTGAGAGGCCAACTAAGCCACACATCTCTTGAAACTCAGAGCTCTATCAAATATTTAGCAAGTAAGATCCACAAAGAACTGAACAGTCAGTTAAGAAAACATCATTAACACTTGGCTGAAACTGAAGTTCTGTATCCTTCTGTATCAGCATAATGCCAACCTATGCACATGCCTACTGTTAGCTGGCTTACCAAGGGGTCATTCCAAAAACTCCCTTGGGATTATCATCTCAGAGGTGCTGAGAAGGCCAACAGCTCTTCAGCAGCAGACTGGCAACTGCTGGTCAGTGACAGCTCATGAAATGAGCTGGGCCCACTCCAGGAGCTGGCGGACATTCTGTGGCCTCGCAGGAATGGAACAGGGGCTGATAAGGGAATGGTGTCTGGGAGAAGTTGTACAATGCTGGGTCTAGATTGATAAAGGGTTTGGCACATCCTCCTTTCTTCACTGTGAAAATGCCTGACACCTCCTACACAGTTTTACTCCTGTCCTGCTGTAGCTAAACTCCATTTGCCCAGGCAGTAACAGGGTGTCTCACTTGAGAGAACAGGGAAGCTGTGAGCTGTGGTCCCCTGGCCCCACCCTGCCCCTCCAAACCAACAAATACCCAAGTCTGTCTATTTTCTCTGGGCAATCTCCAGTGCCTCTCACTGTGAATCTGCCATGAATGCACACACTGAAATCTGCAACAGAAAGCTCCTTCATAACTTTGAGGCCCTCCCCAACGTTGCTTGACCGCTCCAGCCCCATCCCTTGCTGGCACAACACTGAAGAGATCCATGCAGAAGGAGCCATCTGCTTAACAAGCAGGATGCCTAGTGTAGTTTGCTGCAATCAACATCACCTTGAAAAAGTGATTACAGAGGAAGCAGGAAAAAAATATTTATTGACTGATGTCCAAGTAACAAGCCAGCTTGTAACCTGCTCCATCTATAAACTCGCCCAAAACAGCACCCCTCTTTCACCAGAAGAGAAGTGTCACCTCACTTAATCGCTCACGACATAATGCTGACTCTGGTGGTTTGCTGCTAGATTGAGTTCCAGCAAGTCAGCTAGAACAAGTTCTTCTCTTTCCCATTTGCTAAGCTGTAAATTATCCTTCTCTTTTGTGACCCCAATCCTCGGCACAGTCAACTGAAAGTAACTGGAGCTGCCACCACTTTCCAGGCCCTGAATTCATCTTCACATTGGACTATATGTTCCAGCATATTTATTTGTAAAGCTGTAAAAAGCCTGTGTGTACTCTTGTTACAATCACAACAAAAGGCCCTTTCTTGCTCCAGGCACAAACACGGGGCAAAAACCTAAATAGGCCTTTGGATCTCAAAAAAGGATCACATATTCTGCAAAAATAACACTTCCCTCTTCCCCTTGGTGGCACACACCAAAGGTGGGATTTCCTGCTCACAGTAAAGGCAGGCTCAGCTCTCTGCTGGTTATCATTTAGTCAAAGGGATTTTTTTTTTAATCTGGGTAATTTGGGATTACAGTAAAAGAGGGAAGGCTAAACCAGGGCAAGATGACAAACTACAGCTCAGTAAATCCAATTATGTTGCCCTGCAAAGCAGTTCTACACAAACTCCTATAGTGCCAGTATTGCAGGTCTGGAGGCAGCCATAGGATTCCTGCATCCAGCACAAAGCAAGCACCTGGACAGGGGTTTGAGCTGCACACATCAGTTACCCTGGGTTTAATCAATAATGTAATTTTGAGAAATATGCTGTTGACAGCATGCAACTTCTATCTGTACATTAAACTGTTCTCAGTGAGATCAAATGAACGGTCACCTGAACAGACTTCAGAACTCACCAGTTACACTAATTACTGTCCTCACTCTGTCCTAACCAAAGGAATGCACAGCACCCATAACCTCTAAAGACATTCAGAGTCCAGGCTGGTGGCTTCTAAAGCCGGGCCATTCCTGTAATGCTGAGGCTGGGGCCACCAGGAGCTCTGTCTGCTGTTTGTGTCTGCAGCAGTAGCCATGTCATCCATAATTCACAGCAGTCTGGCACAGGCTCCCACAGCCCCTCTGGCTGTAGGTTTGCACAGTACCACACACAAATCACCTCAGGGAGAGGCACAGTCATCATCACACAGAAACACCATCCCTTCCCCTCTGTGCTAGACGAGATCTTGTTCCACCAGTGATTCCCTGTATCATGGAGCACTCCTACCATGCCCAGGGTAGGTGGAGAGCTCAGATATACACGGGTCTGTAAGCAACCAGCCTTCATCTTCCTCCTCTTTCCCACCCATTCTCACTGGTGCACCAGTATTAAATTCCTGTTAAACCACTTCTCTAAGCAAGCATAAGCCTTCAGGACACAGAAGGCATTAAGTTGCTACCTTTTTTCTTGTCAGCCAAGAACTGTGCCAAAACCACAGTGGTTTGCTGTGGTGTTCTTAAAAGAACTGGTAAACCCCTCATTGCTCATGCTGTGACAGCTGACAGTGGCACAGCACTGTCTCATCCCAGAGTCCTTTACTACCCTTACTCAGACACAGCAACTGACTAAAATCTGCACAGCAGTCTTCTTTTCCCTGCATGGCATAAACTGACCAGCCAGATTAGCAAATCCCGTATCAGGAGTCATTCCAGTGTCTCCTCCCCAACAGCTATTACGACTGTGGCTCCACAGTTCCCCTTTACCCTGGATCTGACAGCTCTGTGCATGAACAGACGCTCGCAGCAGGGAGTTTAAACACACAGCTTGGATGTTTTCATGGCACTCACTAACTGTGCTCGGCATGGGGAGGGCTCCTGCTCAGTGCTGGCAGCCTGCAAGTCTCATCACTTCTGCACCTTCTGGAGCCTCAGAGCCCAGAGTGGCTGCCATTCCATCTGAAGCACCGCAGCACCTTTCACAAAGCACAGCTTTTGTCACACAAGCTGTGATGAAGGTGGACCTGGTGTGACACCATACCTGAGCCAGCCTGCTCCCTTCCATAGAACAACCTGCACTCACAATCATTATCACCTCCAGTGACTGCCATGTCCACAGTCAAACCACACTCCAGGGGCCCTTAAGGGGAGATCATGAGAGAGCAAGGGAACAACTAAGGTCACATCACCTCCAACTGTAACTCAAGGCAGTAAGCTGATTAAAAAATACTTTTGCCCTAGCATTTTAATCAATGCACGTTGTAAGACTTTTGTATTCTCAAAACCTTCTATTATGTGATAAACTTTTGCTATGAAGTTTGCTACACCTCATATCTCAAATGATACTAGTAAAGCAAGAGAGGACCAGAAACTCAGCAGTACTTTAAATCAAGTTCAAGATGTACTAGAAATGCATCCTGTATATGTACTTCCAACACATTTCAATTTTACTACACTTCCTCCTAGCATATAATTTTTGTACAAGGACATAACACAACTTTCAAAACAGACTCAGAATAATAAGAAATATTCTAGTCTTGTAACTACTCCAGGTATCGCTCAGATTGTAGATTTTGGATTTTCTAGAAGGAAACAATGGTTCACACACAGGTTTCTGCAAATGCTGGGCACCTAAATCTGCATTTTTGGCTGGATGCTGCTTGGCATCCTGACAGATTCTGCCTTTATTAGTTCATTGCTTGAACTACTGAACTGCTGAATTTTATTAAAGAAGATTTTAGCTCCCTAAAAGTATAGAGAACATTTACTGTCACATTAAAAGATCATTCAACAAAGATGATTTCTGCTATTTAACACTGCTCTTTGGAAGTCTTGCAGGGTCCAGGACTTCTACAGTGCCATCTGTGGCAACTTCATCTATGTCAATTTGGGCCAAACCAAGTAGAACAATTGGTCAATTAAAAATACAAGCTATTTTGCAAAACTGGTTAGCAAACTGTTTCTACAGTCCTCAGGAGGAGAGCAGATAAATCATATTCTTCTCCAGTTACTTCAAGAATAGAAAAGTTCTATTTGCAATAGTGTTTCCCCTCTGTATTTGTATGCATTACATGTATACATTTATAAGCTACAGTAGGATTTTTTTCCACACTCATTAATTACTGCACAGAAATAACATCCCTTTACACATCTGTCCGAGCATGACTTCAGTGGTTCTAAGATTTACAGAAGTGGATTTATTTTCATTTGAGCTTTCTGTAGACCCGGCATTGCAACACCACCAGCACTCAGCAGAGCCTGTGCCAAGGAGGAGGAACCCACGAATTCCCTCCACCAGCAGTCAGTGGTGTCACTGGCTTCTCATCCTGCAGGGTCTCCACGGGGGGGAACAGCCCACGGCAGCCACTCATCGCATTACAGATCAAACGGCTCCACCGTACGAGCTCTCACAGCCCCTTTCAAAGCCTTCCAGCTCCTCAGCTCAGCTCTCAGCACAGCCCTGTGCCAGGATGCCACAAACATCACCCACCGCCTCGCGGTGCTGCTGCACGGGAGGCACTCACCGCCTTCCTCAGCCTGAGGGGCCTGGGGGGCGTCTTGCGAGGCGGAAAAAACAGACAAGGCAATTCAACCCCCCGTGCAGATCAAGGGAAAATTTTACATCTTCTCCACAAGGGCCATTAGCGCACCCCAAGTTCTGCACAGGTTTTCCCTCAAGAACCACCAATCTCCAGTGGTTTAACATTTAGAGCTAAAGTCCTCCACCCTCGGGCTCCCTTGACACCCACTGACAATGGGAGGGCTTAGGGAGGATCCCCAGAGCCCCTCACGAGGCCCCGCCCCGCGCCAAGGCCTCTGCAGCCCTCTAGCTCAGCAGTGTGCCCGCGCTCCGCACCTCCTTCCTGCCGGGCAGCCCGTGCCTGTGCCCGGCTCCAGGGCCCCGGCGGCTGGCACGGCGGGCTCCCCGGTGGCACGGCGGGCTCCCCGGTGGCACGGCGGGCCCCTCGGTGGTTGGCACCGCGGCCTCACTCGCGCCGGCCCTCACAGCCTGCAAAATGGCGCCGCGCCTCAGCTCCCACGAGCCGCCCGCCGCCCTCACAGCCCACAAAATGGCGCTGCCGGCTCCCATTGGCTGCCCCCGCTGCCAATCATCGCGCCAGCCTATCAGGGCTCGCCTCGGGGCCGCGCGCCCCGCCCCCGGCAAGGAGGCGGGAACGCTGAGAGGGCTGTGAGGGGAATCATGACGGGGAATCGTGAGGGGGCTGTGAGCGAGCCATGAGGGTGGCGGCGCTGCCCTGGAAGGGGGTTTGCAGAGCCCGAGGGTTGGGGTGCTTTACGCAGCGCCTCCTCAGCTAAACCCACCTCTGACAGTCACCTGCATGTTGCACTGCAGTGTCAGCTCGGTGTGGCTCATCCCCCCTCCAGCAGGAACTCGGAGGGAACACTTGAGGTGGATGTCACAGCCAGCAAAGGTGGGTCCTGAGCAGGGCCCTGTGCTCGCCTCGTGGGCTCACTGTGCTAAGGAAACCCCTCAGCCCCAGTCCTCTCCATCACCACACAGAAAACACACCCAAACAAACCCTCATTCCTCAAAGTAATTAGGGCGTGCAGGGGTAACTTATAGCAAAACCCCGAAGGCTCTGTATGTGGAGACCTCGACTGTCTCCGGTGGCACAGAAGGAAAAACGCCGCACAATAAAAAAAATGGGAGGGAAAGTAGGTAAAAATAAAATGGAGAGTGTGTCCAGTGGTGGGCCCTGTATTTAATTTGTGAGGAGGCTCCGTTGGGGTCCCTGCCCAGGGCACGTGCCCCGCGATGCCCCCGCGCCTGGAAAACCTCCCCGGATTAAACTCTTAATGTTCGGCACCTCCGAAGCGTCTAAAGTTAGGCTGGATGAACGCGAGCCAAGCTGTTGAACAGATGGAGTGAAATCCTCCTCTTGATAACAGGAACTTCATATCACTGCCACGGATAAGAAGGGCAGCTAAAAAAAGTCAGGGGAGGTGGTTACATAAATTTCCAGACGGCTTACCAGCAATGCTTAAAGGTAAAACTTTCCGACAGATCAGATCCTGAATATCCGCTCCCAGCTGCGGACCCTGAGCAGCCAAGAAGTTCTGCAACACAAATGAGGTTGTAACGCCGGAGCTCCCACACTGAGACCATTGGAACAGCAGCTGGAGCCTGGGGCACTGGAGATTAAACCCAGTTCACTGCTCAAACCCAGCTCAGAGGCACATGTGAACTCAGAGGTGATTGACTACCAGCAAATAACCATCTCGTTAATGCCAAAAATGCTGCCAAACACGTTCGTTCCTTTTCACTTTCAGGGCTTAGAGCAGCTCTAACTCAATGTCCCTGGTTTCTTACCTTGTGCACTCGTAGTTTTGAACATCTGCAAATTCAATTTCCTCATCTTAGAACTGACCTGCTTCCTTCTGTAATTCCATGTAATTGTGCTTCAAAAGATGCATGTCTCAGTACAGGATCCTTTTTTCTTAATTAGCTGTGGATATTTTAGATGGAGTGAAATACACTGGTAGTTCTGTGCATCAAAAACCTTCAGGTAGGCACCTAAAGCAATCCACAGTGACTGGAAAATGACTGTAAAATGTTTTGGATGAACTGCTGTGAAGCAATTCAGCATGTCCCATGTCCATACTAAAACAGGGAGCATATGCTGCCTGCAATTTGCAGGTAATGTTTACTTAAAGAGTGGAAGAAATCTGAACAATAAAGCAGCTTTTCCCCTCCCTCTCACTACCTCAGTTTTGGAGGAAAGTACACCATTATACTGTTCTTCAGTCCTTTAAGGAAGACAAGTGGATGGAAGTGCTCTGGGCTTGGGTTGTTTCTTCCTCTCCCCTACTTACCTTTAAACTTTAATTAAAAGTTGTAATTACAGAGAAATCACAGAGCTGACTTTACCAAGGGAGGTCCCTCTGGGAAAGACAAAGCAGCAGGGACCACGCACAGCCACACAATGCCATTCCCTTAAAGCAAAAGTAGGGCTGGAAAAGCGACATCACAACAGCCTCCTAGAGCAGGGCTGCTTCCCGAGCCCCCTCTAGTCGTTCTGGAGACAAAAATACATCTTTGCTCCTTGTTCTCTCTGCAGAACACGGAGCTGGGGAGCTGAGCTGCCCCGTGACCCACTTAGGGCACCCTCCCGTCCCTCGGCTGCGATGCCCTGGTGGGAGGGCAGGGACCACACTCCCCGCAGAACTCGGTGCTGATGGTCATCAGCAGAGCTTGTCTACATCTATTTTGCAGATTCAAGCAGAATTTGGAGGGCCATGCAAAAAGAAAATGTTCTAAATTGGACATGTTTGAGAAATACTGAGTCACAAGTCTCAAGCTGCACAAGGTCATTTTTGCAGTTTCTTTTTTCAAAGCAAACCCTAGATTTTATTACATAAACCAGTGTTGGCAGCACTTAGAACATGCAGTCTTTTTTAGCAAAGCCCTTGCTGCATGACTATAGTCTCAGTCTTGGAGAAGCCTGCAGATGCTTCTGCTTCTACTTTAAGAAGAGAATTAGTTTTATATTGCAAAATATTTAATTAGCTTCCTGTTCAAATGAAATAAAACAACAAAATAGTTATACAATTTTACTAGTTTATATTTCAATTCATAAAGTATACACACTGCAACTATGCTACCACAATGTCCACGCATCTAATATTGATGGAGTTACAGTATTTTTTTTTGGTATTAAACAATAGAGATAATGTATGCAGTTAAGGAAAAAAGCTTGGACATAGCATGTTCTATCTCGTAGTTACAGAGTACATTAGCTAGCATTAGTACAGTAAACAAGAAAAAGGTAGAAATACAAAATAAACCAAATATCTTTATATACAAACCAGTGCCTCTTATTGTTATTACCAGCTTATACTCACACTGCACACAAAATTTATCCACTGATGCAATAGATACTTCAGCATAACACAAACCATTATAAATTAAAAAAATTACAAGGTGCAAAACTCCATTCTACAGCTTTCTGGTGAGAACTCAATACAATCCAAGGAATAAGGACTCCAAGCACGTTTAGCACCTATTAGTGCAACTGCATCGAGCATGAAGAACGACCTACACCCCCCTGTGAACTACCAGGGAAGAGAGTTGACAGCTAGAGATGCTCGCAGCTACACCCACGCTGTGATTTTTGCCTGGTGTATCTCTCAGTTTATTGTTTCTTTGTCCCATTCACACCTATGTGCAAAACTAAAACCTGCAGGCTCTGGGGGAGCTTCGCAGAAGGCCCTGCTACAGCCGGGTAAAAACAAACAAACAAACAAACAGAAACAAAACAAAACCCTGACACAACCCAGACAGACTCAGTTCAATGTCAGACCATCCACATAATTAGTACTTAGCAGTCCTGGGGGGGGTTAACGCTGTTGATATGTGGATCAAACAATATGACACAAGTGAAACAGAAATTCACCAAGAATTCAGATTCTTCTTGTCTAGCACTTCCACAGGTCTCCCAGCTCCAGTGGGGGATTGGTTTGGCTGCCCATGCCAAAAAAGCCCAGAGTTGCATAGAATTGATTAGTAACAGAAAGAAATGCCAAACACAGAGAGATGGATGCTACATCTACTAAAACAAAGTGGGGTTGCTCGACAGGAATGCTGAAATCATCCCCATTCATAAAGCAAAACATGTCACCTCCTACTCTCCATTTCCTACCTCTGGGGACTGCTTTCTGGCACTGATGTAGTTCTTGATAAAGTTGTCTTTTTTGTTGCATTTTTTTCCTTTTTCCCTTTTTTTTCTTTTTTTTTTTTTAAACTTGGTTAGTGACACTTTTCCTTTCAAATAAAATATTAAAAAAGGTTATAACTGTAAAAAAACCTATCATATGTAAACTTAACAATTAGGGTTTGGTAAGTTCTCGTACCTAGTCTGTGAAAGCCTCCAGCCAGACGCAGAATGGAGTGTTTCTCTGAAGAGCTTCAATCTAGCTACATCACCTGTTAAATATCAGTAGTATGAACATCCCATGGCTAGCAATAAAACCTCTCCTGTGTTTCCATCCTCTTTATCACTGACCTATTGAAATCCTGACATGCTGTGTTTCTATTTTATTTACATTCTGGTCCTCTCATGTCACAGAATTAAACATCTGGCCAAGGAAGGCAACAAAAGGTGTTGTGTTAAAAGGTGTGTTTGACAGAACTGCTTTTCAACAAGTCTCTTTTCCTTGGACTCCAGTCACTGTTTTTATAGAGCTTATTGTTCTGTTGAACCACGTTTTCTTTGCAGCTTGTACTTCATTCAGGGCCAGACCCAAATGGTGCTCCAAATCCTGCAAACACAAGAGTAATTTCATTAATTTGTTATGCATTCATGGTACAAGGCTGTAGGAGTTAAGCTTAGAAGGTTCCAGGACATCTACAATCTCTTGGACACGTTTAGAAGTTAAACAAGTCTTACATAAGTTAAAAGCAGCACAACAAGCTGATGAAGAAGAAAAAAGAAGCTTTGAAAAGGAAAACAAGACTTGTGTCACTGCCCTTAGTGAAACCTCCAGTACATCCAAACCCTTTAATTCTCTCCCATCTGAGGAGGAGCTATTCCCACATGGAGAGGACTTTCTACAAACTAGTTTTACCTTTCTGTGAAAAAGCAGCACTGACACACCAGTTTCAGGCTGAAAGAACAGTGTTGTCATGTTTTACACAAATACCTCAAGTACCTGGAGTGCTTTGCAGTCGTGTTTTAAGAAACATGTCTAACATTTGTCACATGTTAGTTCTTCATTTAGCGCTGATTGCAAGATAAAGGAGTGCATGATTCAGTCCTCTGTCAGTGCTTGGATCCCTTCCAAGCAGTTGCAGAGGATCAGGCAGTCAGTGCTGCACTGCAGACAGGCAGATGTCTGGAAGTTGTAGTAGCTGGTAAATACAGTTCATGCAATTTCAATTACGTTGTCTGCATACACCAAGTTTCAACCCCAGTGTTTGGTTAAATAACCCAGGCAGGAAATAGCAGGTTACAGTTTCAACCAACAGGCTCTGTTCCAATCCCTCCACAATTCCCACACACATTTTTCCAGGAACGCAGACACACTGTGCAGACAACAAAGCGAACCTCCAGAGCATTACCTGTATTTTACATTCCGCCTCCACAAGCTGCAGCTTGGTCTGGGCCAGCTCAAGCTCCATCTCCCTCAGCTGGTTTTTCAGCGTTTCCTTCTCCTCGTCCGTGTCCTCGTCCGACCCGTCCTTGGCAGTGCTGGCCACCTTCACACGGCCCTCCTTGCTGAAGAACTCCCGGCAGTGCTCACAGTCATCCACCTTTTGCTGAACAAACACCTGGCTGTGAGCACGGGCTGGGCCTGGGAGCAAAGCTCTGCCCAGCCCTGCTCAGCACCAGAGGGCTTGCTGAGGGGGGCACGTGGGGAGGCTCAGCCCAGCAGCGGTTCCTGCCACCCCCAGCTGCCAGGCTCTGGAAACACTGCTGTGTTACTCTGCCACAACAGTGGGCTCTGTCCCACCCCCGTGTTGCTCTGAGGTAAAACACACTCAGAGAACCTCTTCCTGAAAAAGGAGACCCCACAAAAATTAACAGTTATTGGTGCCCAGCATCAACATTGCCCTGGAACCACTGCATCAGGAGCAGGCTGACAGTTACTCATCCTTTCTCCCAGACCTCCCCCTTATAACCTCTTTTGTCTACAGGACCCCTCTTTCAGCCACCATTTTAGTAGTGAAATAATAGTGTGCTTGCTGTTATGGCTTTGCAAGGAGACTGAAACATTGGAGACTGTGCATCTATCCGGTCTCTTACCCGTATTTTCTCAATTTCAGCTTTATTTGCTGTTTGTTGCTTTTCCAGTCGCTCACTCAGCTGGGAACAAATCTGACAAGCAAAATTATGTTACCAGACCATTTATAAATGTAAATTTCCTCCCAAATGAATGCTAAAGCACAAAGAAATGCTACTGCAATATTAGCATGGATAGTCTGAGGACTCTTAGAAAGCCAGGAAAACTGGGATGCTGCATTAAGTTGTCTCACTGTACATATTCCCATCCTCTACATATTCCTCTACTCCCACAGGAAAAGGTGCAGTCTCAACATAAATTATTAGCAGTTTGGCCTTGCTAAAGGAGCCAGAAAAGGTTAAGAATAACATGGCTCTTTTTGTTGCCTTTGGGATAAAAGAGCAGTCAAGACAGAGTAGTAAAAAAAGTAATTCATTCCCTGAAACTTGTTACGGGCCCACCAAACAGATACATGAATTTGCTCCTTTCATACCTTGTTATCAGGAGCTTGAAGTCCAAAGGAAATCTTTGAAAAGATATTGGCATATTTTTTTATTTCCTAGGTGCTGTTACCATTTGATTGAAAAACGAAAGCTGGAGAGAGCCCTTTTTGGAATGAGGTGACCCTTTGACATACAGGAACCCATTTGCACAAGGTCAGGCTGTAACCAAGGCTGTGGTGACTGATGATCTACAAATACCCACATCAGGGGCAAACAGGACTGACGACCCATCCCAGCATCTCAGCAAAAGAAAATGCAGGACCAACCAACCCCAGGCTGCCCATTCAAAGAGCTAAAATGCTCCTCAAATGCATGGCATGGATTCCACTGATTTCCAGAAATCTCTTAAAATACCTGGGAAAGTCTTGCACTTTGATAGCAAACCTCATCATCCTGAGGTTGCACTCACCTGTTTGTAGTCACCAATAATAGAGCTGTTCTTTTTGATCTCTGACTCTGCCTTATCCAGTTCCCTACGACACATTTCCTTCAGCTGCAGGAAAACAGAAAGAGGAAATAAGGGGTTTATATAGTTGTAGTCTGAAAAACACTCAGGTAGTATTTCCTCCCTCTCCTTACCCTCCCTGCTCTGCTCTGCACCAGGGACACCAGTGGTTCAGCTGGGCTCCACACCAGCAGGGACAGGCTGGGCTTTGGTGGCCATGGCTGACAGAGCAGTGAGGGAAGGCAGCACTGTACAAGTGCTGAGAGCTGAAGTCCTGCACTGCCTCTCTGTGCTGCCTCTCTGGCACAGCCTGTGACTCTGTGACTCCCAGTTAAAAATTCCCACCCTGTGAAGCACCTGGCAGGAAAGTGCTGAATCCTGGCTCTGCTGACGTCCTTTGCACCACAGAAGAGGGACAAACATGACTTAGAACAGTAAGCCCTTCCCACACTTGTCAGTTCTTATTTTTATCATTTCTGTACTGTACAGAACAGCGGAAGTGGCAGGAATGCCCCCAACCTGAGCCGATTCTTCCTCCAGGCGCCTCTTCTCTTCCTCTGCATCAATCAGCTTCTGCTTGGTCATCAGCAGCTCCTTATTCAGGGCATCTGCCTTCTCCTCTGCCTGCAACACAGAGTGCAGTCAGCACTGAGGGGCTTCCCTGCTGTGCCTCCACCAGGACAGAGCCAAGAGTGCAGCCCTTTCAGTCTTATTAAGGCTTGGTTCATTGGTATTAAAAATAATACACCATCTCTGTTGTGTCACCCAGAAAATGCTGCATGAAAAAACTGCTGCCAAAGCAAACATAAGACTCAGGCCCCTCTCTCCTTCCTCCTTGAAGGAAAGAAATGTCCCACCAGAAACCAACAATCCCTTTTTACTTCAGTTTTTTAAGAAGAAAGATATATTATTTAAAAAAAACATTCAGGCTCCTTATAAACCACTAAAAATCCTGCAAAGTTAAGACACCTTTTCCTGCCTCATACACACAACACAGCAGTTCCCAATAGGTGTGTGGATTCTACATAAAAATAGATCAATAACTCAACTGATATATAAAATCTTCAGAAAGTAGCTGTACCAATTCCCTTCAAAGGGAGAAAATCAAAAAGTGATTTTTAGTCCCTTAAAGTCCTGCTGATCCTTTAAAACAGATGGCAAAGGCAAAGAGAACATCTTTTCATTATAGATGGATTTTAAGCTGTTTTAAAGTAAAAGCAAACTGGGATGTGGGAGCCCAACAACAGGAGAAATATGAAGCCTATTTTCTGGTCTAGTGAAAGGATATTAAGGAAATTCTTGTATTTCCAAATGCTTTGCTTTGATCTTTTGGGTTGCAGGTTTCAGACATGCCATGAATGTATTAGAAAAGGTGTGTTAAACAATGTCCTTCAGTACTTTACTTTCAGGACAGTGGGCTGGCAGAATGAAAACTTACTATTTAGGGATCCAATTAGAAGAATTAATCAGGGTCCTAAAGTAGGATCAAACCTACCTATGTCCTCCCTGGGGGTAACCCAAATGCTGCCAACATCATTTACCTTTGAAGACAAGACTATTATATATCCAATGAGGAATATCAAAGATTTTGTCTAATTTTGTTCCTCTCCCAGCTCTCCATTTAAACAAAACACTGTGAAAGTTTAACTGTTCTCATACAGGCTCAAGCAGCCAACAGTTAAAACTGATAGAAAAAGCTCCTTGGGGACATTTTTTGCTGGTGTGCACCCCCTGAGTGCCAGTGCTGGGCAGTCTGTGGAGCCTTCTGGAAGCCTCTCTAATGAAGGGAAAAAGCCCAGGCAGGTGAACACACCAGTGAGTGGTGAAAACCTGCTTCCTGAATGTGCTCCTGTGATTTACATCTGAACACCAAAGAGCAGGACATGTAATAGACCTGAAAGTCACACCAAATCTCATTCACAGCAGCATTCACCCATTGGCATCAACATCCAGGGCAGGGATATTTTTCCAACAGCCAGTTTCCATGAGACCGTGGGAAACCTTAAATTCTCTGAGGCAGACACACAGGAACATTTTAAAGCCTGTCAACTCCTGCACTGTATGACTTTCAGAAGCCATTTTCCTTTGAGATTTCAGAAATGCACTTATCTTGATACAGAACAAGAAAGGCAAAACATGAGCACTTGAACTCTTCCCCTCACCTCCCCGAGCAGGCACACTGTTCCAGCCTGCCATGTGCTAGAAATGCCAGTACCTTTCTGTCTCTGCACGTCCTGTCAAAAAAGAATAAGCATATCCTAATAAAATCTCCCAGACATGAATGTGTAAAGAAGGGAATGGGACAGCAAGCTGAAAAAAATTCCTGTAACACAACCTGAAGTTTCCTCCTTGGAGCTCTTCTGAAATGGAAACAGCCCGGGATGGGGAGTTCACACAGGCAGATTTCAACAAGCCAAGTGGAAACCACAACAGCATTTGCAAAGTTGCCTGAGGTACCTGGGAACCTGATCCACACAGAGCCAGACAGACTCAGAGTGGCTTGCTCACATGGTTTATCAGGCACTTTGCAAAGCCTGTCTGCTGCTGCAAAATCATATTCACAAAAATGTCAGGAAAACAGAATGCAGCATCCATGTTACTAAGTCTGTGACAATTCAGAGACCTGACACAGCTCCTGCTGGACTTGCTTTGAACATACAGAGAGAAAGCAGCTACTTGAGTAGAGGCTCAGAGCCTCTCCTTTCCCTCAGGTGACTCTGACTGCTTCTCACACTGATCAGTATTCCAGTCACCAGTCCTGTGCCACAAGGCTGTGGAGGGAGGAATCCTGTCCCGCCCCAACGAAAAACACTCCACATGTCTCCTCTCCAGGGCGAGGAGCAAGCAGGAGCCAGCCCTGCCTGCAGTGGACAGCACAGAGATGTGTCTTACGTTGTCCAGGTCCTTCCTGAGCGCGATCTTGCTGGTGACCAGCTCGTGCGCGAGGTCGTCGTTCTCCTGCTCCAGCCTCATGTTGGCCTCCTGCAGGCGCCGGTTCTCCCTCTGAGGGGCACAGGACAACAGGCATCATCAACACACAGCTGGGACCAGGCCCAGAGCTGACTGTGCCTACACGAGTATGCACAGACAGCTCTACCTGCATGACATTCCCCGAGGGCAAAAGCAGCCGTAGGGTAAATACAACACAAACGCAGTATTAGCCTTGAGAAGGAGCCAGGTATAAATAACTCTGCTCAGCTATCACTTGTTGAGCTGCAGAAACGATTTTGGAGCCTGCAATAGGACGGGGCATTGCTCTGCCATCGATACCTTGCCAGGAGCTTCCTGCAAGTACTGCCTTTCTGGGCTCAAAATAGAATTTGCATGCTGGAAACAGGTGAGAGAGGAGGATCCTGGGAAAAACACTCTATTTTCTTCCTCCTGTTACAACTCCCAGCACACAGATACTAAAGAGAAAGTTTACATAAAACCTGATTAAAATATGTAAATGTATGTATATATGTCTCTGTGTGTGTGTTATTGTAGTACATGTACATATACACAACTTTATATGTGCAACTTATTCCCATATTAGATTCATCTGATAAATAAACTGCTTATAAAATTACATACTTACTGTAATATACACCATTTGAAATTAGAGAGGGGAGTAAAGGCAGGATTGTAATCATGAAAGACAGAGCTGCAATTAATTAGGCATTTCCTTTCTGTTCATGGGCTCACACAAGTGCTAGAAAACAGGTTCTACTGATACAGCTCTATAGGCCCAAGTATAAATTCATACTACTCCTTTTTTTGCACAAAGCTGGGCTCACAACAACCCCATCCTGGTTAACACTGCCAACACAGAGAAAGATTGTTCATGGGGCCAAGTCCCCTGTTGCATCCAAATTGGTCACAAAAAAAACCCAGCTCATGAAAAAAAGGAGTCAAAGTAGGAACTTCCTGTGTGTTAAATGAGACTGGAGAAGGTAAAGGTTACCTCAAATCTTTCTATGGGATCCTCCTGTTGAGCTTGCTGCTCTCTCATGGTATGATATTCCTTTTCATATTTCTTCAGCTTCTTCTGGCTAATCTAAATTAAAGCAGCCCATTAGTTCCTGCCCAGAACATCAATAAAAGAACACAATTCACACAGGGTTATGTACAAGCTTTAGGCAAGCCCTGCCCTCTGCACAACACAGCTCGTGGCCCCACTCAGTTCTGATGTGAGCCCCTCAGAGATGGTCAGAAACTCAGTCCCACTCACTGTAAGGACAGCAGCATCTCTTCTTATGCCTTCCTGGATGCAGGGAAGGTTTTGAGAGGCATCCAGAGCATCCTGCCCCAGCTCTTCCGTGGTGCTGCCCAGCTCTGCTGCTCCACACACTGCCGTGGCTCAGCAGAGCACAACCCAGGGCCAAGTTTAATTTTTGAACTGGCCTGATGCTGAGGCTTCTTCAGCTGTAACATTTATCATCACGCAGAAGTATTTGGTTTACTTTAACATGAGTCTGCAAATGCTGAAAGGGCAAGTGCAGGCTCAGCTGACATTTCTGCCCGTGTCACTCAAGCTCAGCAGCAAACAGCCCGTCCCTGGGTTGCTGAGGTGCCTGGAAGCTCCAGGGCATGTGAGCCCTGCCCTCTGCTGCTCCGGATTCTGGCAGCTGGAATGCTGCCCTGGGCTCCCACAGACACCAACACCAGCCAAGGGACTCTCTCAGGGCCCCAGCTTCCCCTCCTGTGAGAAGGGACAGGAAGGTGATGTTGAGTTCAGTATTACAGGGCTGGGGAACACGAGGGAAGCTGTAACAGGTCCTGACCAGCACCTTTCCTGGTGTCACCTGGGTTTAGCAATGTCGACCATGCCAAGAACACTGAGCATTTCACAGGTAAGTTGCATCTAAATGAGATCTCTAGCACTAAAAGTTGCTACTGAACCTTTGCTATATTTCGGTAACCCAAATAAATGGCTATGGTTTCCTCTTTTAAAAACCCTTGTCTGAGAAACAGGCTGAATTTTACATGCATAAATGACAGGCAGGTGTTTGGTTTCTTTTATCTCTGGTTTTATCAGGAGCAACCTTCCCGGAGAGGAGCTGCAGAAACCTGGTGGCCAGGCTCCCTCTAGTGAGAGCTGACCAGAAGCACCTCACGGCCCCTGGGATGACGTTTTTGGAGATGCCACCCCATTTACCTGGAGTTGTCCAACCACATCACAACTGTTATTCTTACTAAGCACCCCAGACACCCACCCAGAGTATTAACCCTTCACTGCCAACGAAGCCAGTAACTTGAGTGGATTATTTCCCTGCTCTGCCTCTGCTCAAACACTGCCCAGGTTTTTGGGTTTTGTACACCAAATCTCCACCTACATAAAGGTTAGATCTCAACAAGTGAGGCATCCAGCCATGAGAGAGGGGAGAAAGGCAGAATCCTGGGCACGGGAGGCCTGGGGGTACCCGTACCCTGAGGAAGAATTCTGGCTTTGTGTGGTCACAGAAAGGAACACTGAAGTTCCACCACAGTTTTTCAGGGGCACAGGAGGCAGCTGACCTAACTCTGCTCACATCTGTTCCTCAGAGAAGCTGTGGCTGCCCCATCCCTGGAAGTGTCCAAGGCCAGGCTGGATGGGGCTTGGAGCAACACAGTGGAAGGTGTCCCTGCCCGTGGCAGGGGGTGGCACTGTGTGAGCTTTAAGGTCCCTTCCACCATTCTGTGATTCCATGATTTGATGGCAACGTTGATGAGTGACTTTAAGAATCTACTGTTGTCTCCAGCTGATCCTTTCCTGACCTCCTTTCCAGCAGAATGCTGTTCTAATCACAATGCCTTACCCAGGCTACTTCTCCCTTCCTATAAATTATTTATTTTGACATCAGGCCCTTTTCTGCTCAAAAAAACACTTGCAGATACAGAGCTGGAGATTTCTACTGACAGCAAAGGACTTATATATTAGGTCAAGGAAAGCAATTATGTACAGCCCTTCCATCAGGGGATGTGATACAGAAATGCTCAGCACCTGTGCTGAGCCCAGTAGTGCTGTCTGTGCTCTCTCCACACCCTTCCCCTTAATCCCCCCAAACCCTACAGCACTCCAGGAAGACGTGGACAGCCTTGCCATGTCCACCCAGAGACTGTTTGCTTGTGCCACTTCACACAGCACTGGGAACGCGGGAATTTTGGCAGAGTGGGAAAAGGAACAAGTTGTTACTTGGAAACATAAAAGACAAATGTACTTATTATCACAGAGTCACAGAATATGCTGAGCTGGAAGGGACCCAGAAGGATCATCAAGTCCAACTCTTAACCCTGCACAGGACACCCCCAAGAATCACATCCTGTGCCTTAGAGATCTGAACCACAGGCACATGCAACATTTAGTCTGTGGCTAATGCTCAATTAGAGTGGAGAGCTAAAACAGCTTTATTCTTAATTATTCTGCAATTTCTACACTAGTTTCATACAAGATATGCTTGAACTCTGTGCAGGATACTGGTGCCCACACTGCTACTTCACCAGGATCCCAGGATGCCTTGGATGTTAACATGCTGTGGAAAAGGGATACTTCCACACTGATGCTGCAAAGATTTCCTCTGGTGAATTTGAGGGAGAAAGGATACTTTGAACCTCACCGGTGTATTTAACTCACAATTAATCTACACCATCACATCCAATTAACCTGTACTGGCACTTGGGCACGTGAGCTGCAGCTGGAGCCAGGCCCTGTCCCCAGGGACGGGCCTGCAGTGCCACCCCACCCCTCACCTTCATGTTACAGGCCAGCTCCATCAGCTTCTTGGCGTTCTCCTCGGAGCGGTACCGCTTGGGCAGCTGCACACGGAAGAACTTCAGAGCCCCCTCGAAGTCAGTCAGTAACAAATCATCCTTGGTGGTCTGCACACAGGGAAAGAACACCAGGAAAGGCCCGTTTGCTACAACTGCTGGATTCCCAGAGACAACAAAGCAGCCACAGTGTTGGAAAGCTCCAAGAACATCACTGCTTCCTGGCCTTCTGCAGAGAGCGTTTGTTTCTGGTCCTGCAACCCTCTGTTCCCCCCTCAGAAATCACTGTGCTGCACAGGACATGCCACACGACAGCACATGTAACACAGGGAGCTGTTTGCTTCTCAAAAAAACCCCGTATTTTTGTAACAGGCATCTTAATTTTTTATATGGTGCATGGTGATGCACAAACCACATTGTATACTCACTTTTAATAATCCCAGTGCAACATTAAAGATAACACTTATTCCCTGAAAAAAAAAAAAAAAGACAAAAGAAATTAATTTCTCAGTATTTACAAGCCTGGATATGATTTTATTTGGTGGGTTTGGTTGTTTGTCTTGTTTCTTTGCTCATCTTATCTCAAAATTCTGTCTTTTTTTTCCCCCACCAAATGATTCTTTCATTGTTACTTTAAAACGATAAAAAAACCCCTTAAAACTTCCCTATGAGCACATTTACTATTTATGAATTGAAAATGTGTTTCTAAACAAACAGAACTCATTTTCTCCATACCATCTGCTGCTTCCCATTGCACTGGCACATGGACAAAGCAAGCAGCAGACACAGAGAAAGGGCAGGAACACTGACCAGGAGGTTTATGAATGCTGGAACCCTTCAGCGAAGGAGATGCAGGAAATCTGCCACTTCACAGAACAACTGCAGATCCGAGGCAGAATGGGTGTGTAATGTCACCAGCAAATCATAAATAACCCAAGGATGCTTCAGAGCAAGATGGGATTTGGTCACTGATGTTAATAAGCACTGACTCTGATTACACTCCTTACCAGCACAGCAACCAAATACACTGTTCTAAACATGACTGCAGACAAAAATCTCCATGTAAAGATCTTTGCTCTCTAAACATATGTGGTGAAATAGAGAGAGAGTTCAGGTTTTCCAGGAGAAAGAGCTCCAAGCTTGTTGCCCAGCAGAGAGTTAGCCGGGCAATTTTGTACACAATGGCCTCCATGCAATAATATTCTAGGGAAAAAATAAGTTCTCATTGTGCATAATACAATTTAAGAACAGAGGAATCCACATATTTGTAAATTAAGTTTTATCCCATGAGCACTGCATACAGTCATCTCACATAGATTCAACAGTGCTACAGGAAATAGGAGATTATAATCTTTTCTACAGATACTGACTTCTAATTTGTATCTCTGAAATGCTGAGAACTTCTTTCCTTGCAGAAACATAACACTTCTACATAAAGATATCACACGCCTTGCTCGGAGGGAACAGGCAGAAACAAGGACCTGAACCAACACAGTGGCACTGAGGAGAGCTGGGAGCTGTGCAAGCCCCCAGTTCCAACACACACCTCACAGAGGAGCAAGTCAATAATGTGGAAGACCATGTAGAGAGGGAATTTTGCAGTGAAGAGGGTCAGGAACCACTGGGAAGCATACATGTGTGCTTCAAGGCTGATGTCCAGAAAGTGGTTATACAGATCAGGAATGTATTCCTGGGAATAAAAAACACAAACACTGGAAGTTAATTTAGGCTGTTTGGGACTGCAGTTGAAATCCCAAATTACAGAAGTAAGTTGTGTAGAGTGACAAGCAGTGCAGTAAGGCAGGGTTTTATACCCACCACACCTGACATGCCAAGGGGCCTCCTAAGGATGCCAAAGGCTTGCTTTGGTGTGGATGCCCACAGGGACATTGAAACTTGGCTTAGCAGGACCCAGCCAGCACTGGCTGACAGGGCAAAGCCACCTCTCCCTCCCTGCTGAGAGGGGACAAACACTGTTCACCTGCACAGCAAACCCCAGGGTTTGGCAGGCTCTGCCCCCACCTGCATGAGGCGCTCCAGCTGGTAGAACTTGCAGTGCAAATCTTCAAAGTTCTGTTTGAAAAGTTCCCTGAGTCCATAATCAAACATGATTTTGACCAGAACGCTGAACGCTTGCTCCTCAGGCATCTGGGAGGGAGGAAATCATTTAGCACAGAGCACTGGAACCCCTCACAGCAGCTCCCTCTGCCTGCACCTCCCTTCTCCTCCCTCTTGCTGAAAGGATAAACTGTTTCCACCTTTTAATCCAGTTTAAAACCAAACAAGAATATCAATTAACACACAAAATGACAATTAGTGTTGCAAGTGGCATTTCAGTCTTACTCTGGGATAAACCACCTCCCAGTCACTCCACTGGCAATACACCTTCCAGTCAGCAAGACCAAAGCAGTTTTCTGGTGTCTTTATTGCAAATCATGTCAGAATCTCAAGCTTACAGATTTTGACTAGCCTAGTCCTTTGTCCCCTACATAAATAAGGCTGCAGCAGTATTACTAGAGGATGTGAAACAGAATCTTTCCCTTATTCTTAATTATGTATTTACCTTTTTCAATGACATTATTACATTTGTTGTTTATTTATTCAATGGCATGAATAAGAAAGACCAGTAACTGCCAACAAAAGTTCCACATATCCCAACTCAGCATTGGTTTGGGAAGGTTCAATGTCCCTTTCCTGCCAAAAACTGAAGAAACACTCAAAGCTCATCAGTGTTTTGACATTTTTCCCTGCCCTCAAAATTCAGTTTTCATATTTCCACAGAAAAGTCTGACTTGGGGTCAGTTGCTGGTTCCTGTAAAGGACAGAACATCCATCTCGAGTATTCTATTATTAATCTGCAGATGGAGTTTGTTAAAACTGAAGACTTTGCTGAAACATTCCAAACTGGGAGTGAAGGACTCACAGAAACTTAATTTCCTTTTCTGCAACGTTTGTTTTTATTATTTATTTTCCCTAACAGCCACACTCCAGAGGCTGACTTCAGAGAGAATCAAAGAAAAAGAAACTTATTTGAAATCTCACTTTTTTAATCCCAGAAGCCACAACTATTGATAAAGGGAGAATTCTGGAATAACATGTGGTTCAGTCACAACAGTGAGTCTCTCTAATGCAATGGATATTAAAAAAATGGACATATGTCAGTGAAAAGGCTGAAAGAAAGCACATCTGTTTCAGTAAAAGTGTTCAGTTCTCCTATCAGGAAGTGCTGCCCTTCTCGACCTGATTCAGTGAGGGAATTAACTGCTCATCAAGTAAATATTGCAGAGGACAGTAACAAAGAACTAAAAGGTTGTTATCATTAATCACTTGGCTTTTGTTTCACAAGAACAGAGTTCACAATCTCTTCCATATCCTCCGCTGACTTCACATGATTATGGAGAATCCCCCCCTGCCCTCCCACCAGCAGCACAGCCCCGGCAGAGCTGCTGGGGAGCAGGAGCCCCAGAGCCCCCTCAGCAACACTGCACTTCAGCTCCCCCTTGCAGTAAAACACTGACAAAGAGCAGACGTTACTTTAAACCAGAACAGTCTATAAATAATTTGTACAGATTTCTAATCCTCTCCTATTTCCCAGGCGTGAGTGAATCTAAAACTTTTGCTCCTGACACACAGGAACCATCAATCTCTCTCTAGCTTCTGAACACACCAGCAATTAAAGGATATCACACTGATGAGATCACTTCTATCAACAGCAATTAAGTTTAAAAAAGCATAATACAGTTTCTTTTAAAAATATTAAAATATTATCGTATCCTTCCCTAACCTCCGAAACCAAGGAGCACAAAGACCTACAAGACAGCAACCCACAGGCAGCACAGTCTGCTCTGAGACCTAATGACTGGCATCCCCTCAAAGCCCTGAACTCTTCTGTGTGTACAGGACATGGAAATTACCACCTGTATTTCTGACTGATCCCAACAGAAACATCTAAAAAGCTTAAATCTGACCTTGAAATCCTGTAACAAAAACATTTACAGTGTTGTCTCATACACAAATTCCATGCCTACTAGTGCTCCTGAGTGCAGGCCTGAATGGAAGGGGCCCTGGAACAGCAACACAGGGAACCAACACTGACTGCAGGCCAGAGTCCTCACAACCACCACAGCAGGCTTTAAACAATGCACTCTTCTCTGTCTGAAGTCACATTATCAGTCACCAACATGTAAGTGGATATGAGCCCTGCAAACCTACTGGTTTAGAAGTTTGTTCTAGGCAAAGTGGAGCAATAATTATTCTTAAGTTTAAAACAAGTGAGGGGAAATGCAGCACTTACATGTAACAGCAGCACAGCAGCAAGAAACGACTGGCCTTGGCAGTAGCCAATCTCTTCATCATAGACAGAGTAGGCCTAAGAAAACAATAAAGACTTTACTTGTATCTGTCTCAAGCTATAAACACAAAGAAAACAGAACAAATACTGCATTGAACACAGTTCCATAAAACTGTCAGAGTGCAGCCACTCCATCCTAACAAAGGGATAACCTGTGTGAGAACCAAACTGGACCTGGAGAGGCAGTGCCTGCTTGCAGTGATGCACCAAGACTGCTGCAGCCTATTAAAGCACTTGTCTGAGTGCTGTTACCTCTGAACAGGTGCCACAGGGACATTAGGAAGAGGGAGAAACACCAGGAGTACAAAAGAAAGTACTGGAAGCTTAAACCACTCCAGCTAACTGAATACAAGCTGCCCATTTCTGCTAATTGCTGCCTTTTAATGAGCAGCCTCAGTGCATGTCTGTGGCTTTACAACATTTATGGGAGGTACACAGTTCTCTCCAGTTACATAATTTGTCCAGCTTGATGCAGGCTGGCAGGTCTGGAATCACGGGAAGTCTCTGCACCAACCACTTCAGTGTTCAGGAATCCAGAAGGGCTTTATGTCTCCTGTTGGAATGCCACCATCACCAGCCAAACAGCCTCCACGAGGGACCAGCCTGAGCCAGTGCCAGAGACTGTCCCCAGGACAGGTAATGGCAACACACTCCTCTCAGCTACCAGCCACATCTGTTAATGATGTTGAATACAAGTTACCCAAACCAGCCCAGAAGGATTTAAAGAATACCTTGCATATTTTGTACAGGGAGTCCTGGCCATCCCCCCCAGTATCTTTGAAATAATCATGAGCAGGGAACGTTCGATTGATGTCTCGGGTGATGGCACTGTCTTGTGGAGACTCCTGTTAGAGAAAGAAAATAATATGCAAATTAAAACACATCAAAAGAATATAAATTACAGTATGCTAGGACTGAGAGTTGGAAGATTGGCACTGGGTTCTGTGCACTGTTCTAAATTTAACAAATCACAGTCTATTCCACCAGAGCAGGCTGGCAGCTCCACATCACAGTCTGGATAGATTTGGTTACCTAAACACATCTGGGAACAGTCAGTGGGGGGCAGGACACACAGACACACACACAGACAGACACACACACACGTGTTCCAGGCCATGGCAGGGCAGAGCCTTCCCCTGGAGGCTCCTGATTTACCTCCCAGCTGCAGGGACTGACAGTCAGTTGTAAGCAGCTGCTGTCCAAAATCCTGCCCCAGGCTCAGCTGGGAAACCACTGCATCCCCTCCTCAGAATTCCACTACAGAAAACAGCAATCTGAGTGTGAGCCCCAGAAAGGACTGGATGGTAACACAGGACCAGTGCAGGGACAGGAGCCCAAACGAGCTGGGACTTCAGCACGAGCAACATGGGACTTTCTCTCCACTCTGACACAGTTTCAGGTGCCTTGGACATTTGGAAAACTGAACAGTAACAGAAAAAGAGTTTCACTCTATCCAATTAACCCACGTTTCTGTAGCAAACTGAAAAAGATTAGAAGACAGTAAAAAAAGTACACGGTGTAATCAGCGTGAAGATCACTCAACACAGCTTGGAGTTCTTTTTCTTCACAAAACGATTTTGCAAACAACAACAAAATTACCACAGTGTGCTTCATTTTCTCTTCTGACTTTAATCCAAGGTTAATGCTCCTCTCTGGGGCTTAATACAGACATTTCATTAGGAAAGCATTACACTGCTGTTAGAATCAAGTTACCAGATTGTTTGGGAAATTATATCAAAAGTACTGTTCAGCATTCCAATTTGATAATAATTAACACGCTAAAGAGTCTGTCTCATTAAAAGGAAATCAGAAACAAACAAAACCCAATGCTCAATAAATTTCATATAAATGTCTACCTTTTAAGTCAAAGACAAATACACTGGTGGCTGGCTGTTGGCTTCAGCACGTTTGGCAAGGAGAGGAAGACAACGCTGAGAAATGATTCTGTAACCTTTAGATGTGTGAATACAGTCTTAGAGATAACTTTGGGTGCCTGAGAGGTTTGTGAGGCTGAATTGCAGTGCAGGGCTCTGCAGGGGCTCAGGGGCTGGTCCCTTCCAGCAGCACTGGCACCACACAGGGGCGTTCCCCGAGTGTCACCTGTGCTCTCCTGCAGTGGCAAAGTAACCTCAAATCCACTTGCCTTTTAATCCACTTATTTAACAGCAGAGACCAAAGCATCTGGTTGGAAACTCTTAAGAGAGGCTTCTCAAACAAATCACTCATTATGGCTAAAGAGAACTAATTAGTGGCCTCTCTGGCTTTGCGTGACTTGGTCAGCACTTGACTCCTGTGCTTCAGTACAATTCCTGCAGCAATCTGTAACTCAAGTTCCTGCAGCTGAAACACAGCTTGGGGAGAGAAAAATCAACGGAAATGATAAGGTTTAAAAAATGTTTTCCAAACCATGGCTTTGAAACCTCCCCATTAGTACAAACTGCTGCAATCCAAGCATTGTGTAACCTTTTCTTTACTCCTATTTTTATACCTTGCTGTGAGAATTGGCTCAATGGGCAATTTCTCATGCTTTCAGGGGACTGGGAACTGAAGGAAACCCTTCTGAACCCACACCCTTCACAAACTGGGATTGAAAAATAGAAAGCTAAGAATGACAGGAAGAAAAAGAAAGTAATAAAGAAAACAGAATGGAAACCAGCCATGAGAACTGAGGCGAGCGTAGTGAAGATTAAAATTCTCATAACAGTTTGCTGTTCTGAAGGAAAGCAGGAAAATGTAGATGCTCAGAACATACCCTTCCTCCCCCTCTTTTCTGCACTTTAAAATATTAGGGGAGTTATACTGAAACCTTCCTCTCCAGCTGATTTCAACAGAAACTACGTGAGTAATTATGGAAACCAGGACACGGTCCAGCAGGGAAAAGCCCATCTATTCTGTCAGTCTGTATATAAAAGCATATTGGTTCCCACCTCCTAAACTTGTCACACCTAAAAGACATTTTCCTTGTATTTTTGTGATCTTCCTGGCAGCATCCTGGGATGTGCAAACCATATCATGCAGTTCCAGACTTGATCAACATCTTCAGAGTGAGACTGTGCTACTTCAGAAGCTTTTTGCATAGCTTAAGGCACAATTAGAGACATGGAAGAGCTGGAGTTCCCAGAACCTCTTCCTGGGGCTGAGCTACTTGCAGTTTTCAGCAGCTCAGGTTTATTCCTCCTAATCCCCTACATAAACCCAAGAGGATGAAGAAGCAGCAGCAGCAAAGAATTGCTGAAGGGACAAGATCTGTGGTGATAAAAGATGAAATAAGAGATCTCCAGAGAACAGAGGGAGTTGCCTGCTGGAAATGGCTCATCACCCACAGATCAACTCCTGCCGCACCAGGCTCCTGGAGAAATCTCATGGGGGTGTAAAACCTTTACCCAGACATAGGCTGGCTTCAAAAACAACGTAACAGGGGGGAAATGGTGAGGTCCAAACTTTAGATTCCCCCTGTCCCAACCCCCAGAATGATTCCAAATGTGGGTTTCTGCTCACTGGGTGTTATCTGACACACCCACCACAGAGCCAGGCTGTGCCTGACCCTCACTCTTGCCACAATGGGATCCTTTTCCACACTGCAATTTTTCCTTAGGAGGGTCCCCCTGACTTTGCAAGAATTCTGTCACATGGTCAGAGATTACTGTGGGAAGGGTCTGGAGACTTGATCCATCAGTGGAATTTTCCTTGCTTTGCCCAGGGTTGGATCAGCACGTGGTGTGTTGCTGCAAGGCAAGGATAACCATCCCAGAGCCACCAAGGCAGGGGCAGCTCCCAGCAGATCCAACAAGCAGAAAGAGCCACAACCCTGCTAATTTCAGGGGCAGCAGCAGCAAGGGTAATATTACATGACGGGGATCAGTTGCTTTGAGCAGACCTGTGCATTTTAAGTACATTCAAAAATATTAAAAGGTCTTTCAATAGCTATTTTCAGTGTTAGCAGGATGCTGTGCCACCTGATCTATTTTGCACATTGATGGCATTCCCAAAACTACTTTTATCAAGCAACATTTACACTGACTTTGACACGAAGTGCATTTCCTGCATTTGTCTCTGCCCAAACCCTTGGAGAAGGTTTTGGTAAAAGGAATTACACCTGTTACTGAGACCTTAAGGAAGTATCACAAACCCCACTTTCAGAGTAATGTACTTGTTAACTTCCCACCAGGAACACTGCCCACAGAATGGAAGTGTTACCTGAAGTCAGGACTTGCTGAGAACATTCACAGATAGACAGCATTTGTGGAAAAAAACCTGAATAATTTAGACAAATTTGGACTGGTTAGACAACTGCAATTGGACACAATAGTGCATTGATACAGCATACTTTCAGGCCAAATATGGCAATATAGTGCAATTCTAAAAATAAAAGTGAATCCCTTGTGATATCCAGCCCTTTCAGTCTGTTCGTTTCCTTTTAGGGCTCAAGTTTCCCACAGGAAAATCAGAGCGCGGAGTTTGCCCACAGTGCCCTCCAGCACGTATGGATACAGCACAAACACAAACATGCCCAAGGTCTGCCTGCTCCTGGCACTTACAGGCAGGCCAGAATATTCAGAGCACTCAAGACAAGAGGGAGAAACCCCACCCAGGCCCCGGGAACACACCTTTACCAGCACACACAGGAAAGTCACCCGAGACAAGACGTGAAAACATGTGACGTATCATTTATTTCTTAAATGTATTTATGATCCATTCAGACCTTTGAAATAAAGTGTACAAGTGCATTTCAGAATAAAAAACTACACTCTTCACACAGCTCTGTAGAACACTACATTTCATCAAGGAACTTGAAGCAAAAACTTCCTATTAAACCACCCATGCATCCTTTGGCTACAATAATATCACTGATCAACAAGTACTGCTAGTCAATTCGGAGTTTCCCTTTAAAGAGAAGGAGCATCCTAAAATATGCCACCCCTTCCAGAAACCTCTCTTTAAAGAGAGAATATTAAATAAATTAGCTAGGCTTTTAGGCAAACAGTAAGGCTACTTAGTACTGTTGATGCATGATCCATATATTTGGAGAACAGGCAATCCTAGGCTATGTGAAATGCGTCAACAGCCCTTGAAATTGTAGTAGTATCAAGATTACATCAATTCAAAACAAATGGCAGACAAAAAATGTAACCAGTGGGACAATCACTGAAAAATGTGCAGTTTCTCTTAGGATGGGAAGTGCTGATAACAGATTCAGAAAAGTGTTTTATTATAAAATCCGCTAAGAACCACACTGACATTCTTAAAATTACATATTGTACAAAGCCCTAAACCCTGTGCCTGTACAACTGCTGCCGTGTTCAATTGCTTGTTTGGAGAGACATATACACACATATGTAAAATACACATATATACTTATTTTAAAACAGTCAGTTCAACATGGCAGTGACTGTACAGTTGCACAGTACACAAATATATTATATGTACATCTACAGCAAAAAAGGAACAAGCCAAGAGGTGTATGACACAGCTGGGGTATAGACCATCTCAAAGGGAATAATACATTTCTTTGAGTTTTAATAGCTCATAGCAAAATTACCTCTCGGAAATACCTATGCAAAGATTTAGAATCAGATATTTACATGCTTCTGATTTATCTAGTTCCATTTAATAATTAAAAATATGCAAGTATTATTTTAAATCAGTAACATTTGTCATTTTTGGCTCAACTGTAGTTTTTCTTATTATTAGTCTCTGTTGAAAAATCAGCTACAGAAATGTTTATTAAAACGGTGGGGTGGGAGAACCCCTCTGCCCTGTATTTCAACAACAGTTCTGAGTTGGCACAAAATAGCTAATTCTGGAGCCACAACAGTAACTCTTCCTCAGCTGTCTCGTGTATGAAAGCACCCATCTCACCATCACCCCTCCTGTGCAGGTACCAAGCAGAGCAGCCCCAGCCAGAGGAGGGACCAGCCAGGAGCCCACCCTGACACCCGACAGTCTCTGCTGCATCAGAATTAAACCAGCATTAGAGTCTTACGGGTCAGACAGGCCCTAATTCACCTGTTTGCTTTTCTGATCTGCTTTGGTGGAGGTTTTCCCTTAGTTCTTCCTAGCAGGGGTTTCACACTCACAGCTCTTTCTCATCTTCTAATACAAAACAATTTCCAGTATTAAAAGGTGCACAAAGTTCTTACAAACACACACATACACATTCTTACCTGTGGTTTTATCTATTCTTGGCCTTCTCACTGACACTCAGGGAAAAACTACCAGTTGGAACACTACTGGTGGAAGGAGCTGGGCTGTCTCCCAGAACTCCTGTAACAACCCTCTGACAAATGTCAGATCTCCACAGAACACACCGGAATAACCAGCGGCCTCTGCTGCCCCAGGGGCTGCCAAGGCTCCAGGAGACAGGTGGGACACAAGGGAAAACAAGCATCACAGAGTCATGGAATGGCTCGGGCTGGGAGGGACCTCAAAGCCCATCTCATCCCAGCCCTGCCATGGGCAGGGGCACCTTCCACTATCCCAGGTCGCTCCAAGCCCCGTCCAGCCTGGCCTTGGGCACTCCCAGGGACGGGGCAGCCACGACCCCCCTGGGCAACAGAGAGGTTTTCAAGGAAGATCACTCCACTGTGTTTGGTTCAGCAAAGCAACCTAAAAGCACATGCACGCACAGCCTCCCATGCTCGCGGTTTCATTGTAAACAGCAGGTGGAAAAAAAAACAATTAAAAAAGGTACGAATACAATTTCGAAATCCCTGAAGAAAAGACATACCCACGAGTATTAAGAACAGTAAAAAAGCTCATCATTAGCAATTGCAAACTCGTTTCCATCCTGTTGCATTCATTAGAGGAATACAAAATTGAATCTAGTGTTTACATGCCAGAATTACAATAGAAACTGGATTTCAAAGGTTACATATGGAGAGAAATGTATCAGCATAGGAACTTGCAAAAGACTGTGCTGTACAGCATTTCTAAAGACATAAGTCTGTCAAGACAATACACACGAATGCAAATCCTTTCAGACAGTTCAAAAGCGTGGCTGGAGGTAATGCTGCTTCCTGTCCTCTGAAAGGATCAACTGCACCATTATTTTTAGTAGGTTTTAGTGACAATTTAACCTCAAGAAATATCTAACCCCTCAAAAACTGAGGTGATCAGAAACATACAGGTACCTTACAGCCCTCAGGTTTTATTTCTTTGTACACTAAACATCAATTCATTTGACAGCATCTACAGAAAACGTTTTAAAAAATGTTTTTATGAAATACTTTTAATACTCAGTAATGCTAATATTTAAAAAATACTTCACAGTGTGGTACTAATGTAACTTCATAAAACGAGCAACTTGAGTCAGCTAAAGCTCAAAGCCTTATGTTATATTAAAATAGTCCGAAGATTCCACACACACACAGAATCACTAGCACTATAAATATACCTAAGCCACTTTAGTGCAAAGTCTGGTTTTGCTTCCCCTGACAAATCCCTCTATATTCCTGCCAGCATATTAAAATGTCATCCTTTACTAATCTAATTATTGATTTTCAAGGATTCATTTACAGCTGAAATCCCAGAAGAATTTTTTTTTCAATTTACCATAAAAGTAATGACTTGGTTTATTAAGCATTTGATTGCTTGCCTCACGCGATCTCTGTGACACTGAGAATGACTCGCATATGCACAGCAAGATTTGAGTTCATCTTTCCGAGGAGTCACTTCAATTTATCTCACCTTTTAATGAAAGGATCTGCAGTAATGACCACCACAGAGAAGCCAAAGCTTTGAATTGCAAAATTGCTATCCTCATCTTACAAATTCCTGGTTAGAAAGAAGTCAGAACAGCCCATCTGGACTCCCTGCCCTCTCGCTAACCCCGAAGGGTACCCCGTGCTCTCCCCCAGGTGCCTCACGCACAGGTACTGCCCAGCTGGAGCTCTCCCAGCTTCAAAACATGTTTGTCTACCGAAACCCACACTCTAAATATAATCTAATGCAATGTGCATCCACTCAGCATTTCTAAAAACTGCTCAGCAAATAAAGCTACTGGTTATCAACCTGTGCACAGGTGTCAGTCCCACAGAGACCCGGTGCCTCCTGGTCTCTCCCGGAGCTGAGCCTGCACAGCCTTTGATCAGCTCAGGGATTGTGACACTCCTCCAAAACAGCCTCAGGACAAAACAAAGATGACTTCAACAACTTCTGTTTCTCAGATGAAATAACCACAAAGTCACCAGCTGGAGGGTCAGTTCTGACTGCACAGATTGCTGGGGTACACCGCAGGCTGTAATTACACCTGGATCAGGGTACAGGAACATCACTTCTGTTAATGTTTTCATTAACTGCTAAAGCTCAAGAGATGCAAATGGGACATGGGTGAGACTCACAACCACTTCCATCTGCAGCCACCAGTAAAGAGCAGACACAGACTGTTTTCAACTCTGCAGGAGAAGTAAGAACTGAGAGGTGACAAAGCTCAGTACTGTGAGCAGAACCATCAGCACAGCTGTCTCCATAAGCAAACATTTCATCTGTCTAGAAAACGATGCCACTGGACAAAACCCACCCTGAAAAGCTGACTAAAAAAACTGTATCACCTCAGATTATTTCCCTGGGGCTGGAGCACCTCAGACAGACAATCATGACAGAGACTGACAATCCTCCACTTCACCTGAACCAGAGCAAGGGGCTGATCACCACCCCAGCCTGCAGGGAATGGCTCTGTGGTGGGTGCAGGAGCCCCGAGGCTCAGAGGAGCTGCCTCCAGAGAGCACCAAGGCAAAAGCAAGAGGGTTAAACTCCACATTGGAAAAAAAAAAAGTGCATTGTAAAGAAAGTGACCCAAATTAAATACACCATTATTTTGACCGAACTCCAGTGGGTTTCCTTTCTTTGTCTCCACTGGAAACAACTTTCAGTTTCTTTCTCTAAACACAACTGCACCTGGTCCTAAACTGATTGAATTTTTATTTTGAAGAGCTATCCTCTCAAAAAACACTTTACATACATAACTTTAGTTCTAAACACCTTTGCTTATCTGCAGAAATGTTTTTCAAAGTGGTACCTCTGCAATGCACAGAAAATAAAGGAAAAAACAACTGGAATTGAGACATTGACCTCTAAATGTCAGGAGGACACTTCTCTTCTAGTGAAAATGGGCTGTTTTCATGATGGGGGATTCTCTCATCATCCTAAAAGAGAGGCTGTCTGCTTTCATGGGACAGTCTGTAACACCTGATGGCCCAGAGGTCTGACCTGACCACAGCCCCTACACACAACAGTATTCATTGTATAAAGAATATTAATGCTTGGATAAACTTGGATTAAAACCCAAGTTTATCTTGAATGACACCACGGGAAGGATGTGTCATTGTAGTCTGTGAAGTCATGGAAGAGAAGAAAAACATTTCTAAACCAAACCACAACACAAGGGCCAAGTCAGACCAATGTTTCAGCAGGTGCTTTAAGTCCTCAGAACCAAAAATGTGTTAAAATGACAAAAGCCCTCCAAAACTGCCTCCTCCTCTTATCAAATTAAAATTACCTACAGTGGATAAATCAAGCAATCAGAAAAATGCTAAATGGGTCTTTAGTTTGCAATGGCTCAAGACAGATTCCTGTGCTCAACATAGTGGTTCCTAAGAAGTACTTTTTAAAGCACCAACCTGAATCAGAAGTTCTGTCAGCTTCAAACCCTGACATGAAGTAAGAGCAGACTGAATTATTTCGGGCTTCCTGACTCATGGAGTTACATCCTGATCATCACAGCAACTGGGAATACCACAATAAAGAGCAAAAAATCTGCATACTGAATTTGCACACTGAGTGTTTCCATCTCACATCACATCCAGGCCTTGGAAGTGCCTTTCTCCAAACAGACAAACTGCTGAAATTTAGGATTCTTCCACATGAAACCTTTCCATGAGCGGGCAGGGACAGTGCCATAGGGGTGCAGTTTGGGAATTCTCATTCTCTTACAATGCTCTGTGCCCTGGTACTTTGCACCACTTTCTTCCTGTCAAAGGCTGGTGACAAATATCCAAGACAGCCCCTTGGCACTGTGAGCCATGTCAGAATTCCAACTAGAAGAAACACATTTCTGAGTGATAAGAAGCTTAAAAACAAGTACAAAACCCCCAACAGCAAATCAAGATTGTAGAAACTGGTAACACTGAATTAAAAAAAAACTAGCAGTATATAACAGTAAAACTGTTGATTTACACAAAAGATATCTGCTGAGTTTAAAAATACTGTCACTTGATTGAGATCATAAAGAAAAAATATTTCACAGATATTCTCCCAGTCTATTTGGAAAATGACAAAATAATGACAACCTAGACTTCCAGTAATCTTTGAAAAAAATAAAAATAGAGAGTTCTAGACGAAGCAAATTATCACCTTCTAAGAAGTTGCGAGTATTGAAATCCTTCCCATGGTGCTAAAAAAAGCCTCTCAATTGCATCCTGCAAATTGAACCTTCCAGCAGCTTAATTTGAGAGCGAGGCAGATAACCCTAATAAAAAAATAAGTTTATAGTCTGAGATGGAACTTCAAAATTAGTTCATTTAATCACACCACAACACAATTTTCATGAAGCTGTAATTTGATTTCTGCACTCTCTTCAGAGTGGCATTTATCTGAGCAATGCTCTCGAGCACCCAGCACACTCAGATGCAAACAGAGCCAGGAAAGGACTCGTTTCATATGTACAATGATGAAAAGGACCCAACTGCAGAGTTTGCTGCCTGACAGTTCCCAGCACAGACTGTGATGGAAAGGACCACAGTGCCTCGTGTGAGCTGCATGACAAAGGGTGTTCAATGCACTGCTGAGCAAACAAGGTAATGGAGGGCATAAGGATTTCTTGCACAGCTGGCACAGCAAACGGGATCCACCCCCTGCAATTCCACTGAAGACAACAGACTCAAATATTACAAATACTTAAAACATCTAATCACAAACAAACCTACATCAACATTAAATTAGCTCAGAGGAGAAAAAAACAACATAATTTAAATTAAAAAAAATAATAAATTAACACAGACAAAAAAGGGAAATATTTGACATTAAAACTAAGCTACTGAGACAACACCAGAAGGGTCAAACACTGGGTGAAACTTGAATGCACCAACTGGCTGCAATTCCTCTCCATCCTCATCTCATGGAGACTTCCAGATTCTGATTTTCACCTCTCACAGAGATCATCTGAGCTGAGGAAGACTTGGAGATGAGTAAGGCAACTGAAAACAGCCTGGCTGTAAGGAATGTAGAACTGAGCCTTAGCTGCAAAGCAGCAACAGCTGCAGGCATGGATCTGCATCTGGAACAACCACCACGCTCCAAGCACAACTCCAGGCTCAGAGCTGAAGTAGCAACTGCTTCACCTCCAGTTAAACCTCTATGCCATGATTTAGACCCCTTACCAGTTTTTAAAATTTTCCAAATTCTCAATAACTAGCACACAATGCTCCTATTTAAACCCTCTATTCATGCCACGAAAAAACACAAAGGCAACAATCTTTGCTTCCACTTAAACCTGAAACTGCCATTTCTGGGCGTTTAGGCCCCAGCAGATTCTTCTCTTCTATTAAGTTTTATCAAATACTATTTCAATTATACATTGCATCACTTCAAAGTCTTGGAAATGTTAGATAAGGTGAAGAGCAGAGAAAAGCTACTGGGAGTTTACCTGAGAGGCTGTTCCAAAAATACCACACACACACACTTTGATATTAGTGACTAAAGCCCTTAAATTGTTCCCCAAAGCCCACCTTTGCCATAATACCCACAAACCACTGGAGAACAATTAGCCAGCTGATGTGCTGGGAGCTTATTATACCACTCAGAGATGAGTCACTACACCCTTGCAGTCCCCCCACGGCTGTCTGTGTCTGACCAAAATCCAGACTGCCAGGGCTCTGCAGAACAAATCACCTCTGCTGTGTCTGGAGGATCCAGCACAAGCCCCGGCTCCAGACTCTGTCTTACTACAAAGGACAACAAGAGATGTCCCTGTGAAGGCATCTGGGTTTACACAGCCTGTGTTCTTAAAATTTCAGAGCAACCGAGGAGGAAGTTTATCTTGAGAGGTTTGGACTGTGGATGGAATAGGCTGGGAGCAGATCAAGATACAAGTTCAATGCTTTCCCACAGGGATCCCCAAGAGAATAGGGCAGCACCAGCAGCAGGGGGGGTTCTGCCCCATCCTCCCCAAAACAGGTACACACTCATCCACCAGAGGAACTCAAGAGCATCAGCACTGAGTGCTCCAAGCACAAGCTGTGCCAGGAGTGCTTCATCCTGCTGCTCTCTCTCCCCTTCCCTGTTTCCTCGCTGACAGCCCCATGAGACTGTACTTACTGGAGCAAATGTGGACAGGCAGCAGGGCTGTGCTGTAGCAATCGTGGCATGTGATGGGGCAGAGACATGGGCTGGGATCCTCCAGGGCAAAGGGCTCACAGCAGAGCACAGAGGAGGGGGTGGGCACTCAGAGATGATCTTGTTCTAGAACAACTGTAGACCTGACACCATTTAACAAAAATACAGAATCTTCCCTTCAGCCAAGAGAACTACCCCAATTCTGAAAAGATCAAATTACTTCTCCCTAACCTTTTTTCGTTCCCACTGTGACTAACAGCACATGCCAGCTGTACCAGAGGAGCTCAGGGAATTCCCCGGGCTCACAGCACATCCAGGGATAACGGGGATGCAAAACCTGCCCTCAGAGCAGGTGTGGTGGAGGGGCAGCCCCATTCCAGGGACAGGCTGACACAGGACAATACACTGTAATCCACTATTACAGGAATACTTGGTTCACTTTCATTTTCCAAAATGGCATCAGTAAAAAGACAAGGATATTCTTTAGGAAAGACAACAATTCTGCCACACTGCCTTCTTAACAGCTTTCCAGTACTCCAGACATTTAATCTAGGCTAGCCTGAACAATGTGGTCAATGAGATTTAGTTTCTCAGATATTGCCTTTGTCTGACCAGTTAGATATGCGTTTGCCCACAGGATTTAGCTCCTGCTATATTTGCACCGTCTTTAATCCCATGAAGGCTAAAGAAAAATGTCTCAGATTTAGCTCTGTGCACTTATGAATAACTCGAATACTACAGTTAAATTTACAACATAGTTCCCTTAGCTGTTTAGAAGACAATTGTTTTCTTTCCTTTCCCCTTAAGTTCTAGTATGTAAAATATCAGAAGAATTTAGATTAAAAAAAAAAAAAGGGACATGATATTTTTAAAGTTGTTCTTGAGAAAATTTCCACATACAAACCCGTGGCATTTCTCCACTGGTTTGAGAATAATTTTCACATGTTGGCATCATCCTTGAGTGGCTGCCACAACTCTGGTATCATAAAGCAACACGTATTTTCTCACAGCTTATCAAAACACATTTTATTTAACTGCTAAATTTGGTCTGATCCAAGTTTTTCTTCTTACTTCACAACAAAGAGGAAAACGCAGATGCCATACTCTGATCCAAACATGCATCCTACCAGGGAAACAGGGCACGGACCCAGACCAGCCCCAAGCCTAGGACTGCTCAGATCACATCGCTGCACTCACAGCTCATTAAAACTGAGTTCACACCAAAGTGCTCACATTGTTCACTCCTGTTCTACAAGTCCTGTCTAGATAGCACTGAAAAACAAATTGTTTGGCCCCTTCTGTTCTGACGCTGGAACGTTGTGTCAATATACTTTGGCATATATTAAAAAAATCCCTGTAATATACCATAGACTGTGACATTTCCACTTCAGCTCTATCATTTACATGTGAAGCACGAATCTCCAAAAGAACCCAGTAAAGCTGTAAGAAAGACTACATTTTGCCGAAGCTCTCAGACACCCACTCCATTCAGTCACACCAGCTGGAGAGGTAAGTGTCAAGATACAGCTTTATTCTTTAAAATGAATATGGAGGTGAAACTCCACAGCCTCCTCCACAGCCATCAATTTTTAAAGTGAAACCACAACGATATGTGCTCCTGATTCTTCTAAGTCAGCAGCATTTCTCAGAAACCTTTTTGCAAATCTGGACATCTTAAAATCGTATCTAACTCATTTTGCAATTTGCGGAACCGTCCCTGCACTTCCCAGTCCGACTGACAGGCGTCCTAGACATGACATCCATTGGAAGATCTTTTGCTCCTAGAGGTAGAGGAGTCCTTAGCTACCCTCTGTCTAGCGCAGGAGGCACAGATGGCCCCCGAGAGACGCTTCAGCCCCTTCTGAAAGACACTGTTGGAGAGACTGTAAATGACACAGTTGCAGAAACTGTTGCTAATGGCAAGCCAAGTGGTCAGGAAGGACGCGACACGGTTACTATAGACATTGGAGCTCTCCAGCAGGAAATAGATGATGTAGGGCAACCACAGGATGTAGAAGACACTGGTGATGCGGAACAGAACCATGGCATAGCGCTTGTCCGGGCAGGGCTGCGCCTCCCCGGCCTCCCCGTCCTGCGAGCTGAAGCGCACCCGCCGCTCGTTGATCTCCTTGGTGTGCTGCTGGCAGATGCGGAAGATGTTGAAGTAGGTGAAGCAGACAATGAAAGCGGCCGGGGCGTAGAGCATCACCACGATGAAGAGGGTGAAATAGGGGTCGGTGTTCCAGGAATTGGCGCACCACTGGAACACATCCCCGTGGTATCCAGGCTTTCCCCAGTGAAAGGAGGGTAAGAAGACCAGGCAGGAGTAGAGCCAAATGGTCAGGATGCAGATTCGCAGCCTCCACGGGGTAACCAGTGTGTTGTAGGTCAGAGGCTTCGTGATGGCGATGTATCTGTCAATGCTAATGCAGGCCAAGGAGGCCATGGAGACGCTCTTCAGCACTGACACCACGTAACCAAAGATTTGGCAAACCAAGGACTCACTTAAAACAATAGGATAGTGCAGCAGAGACAAAGAAGGCACCAGACAGCTCACGCCCACCAGGAGGTCAGCATACGCCATAGTCTGGATGAAGTAGCTGGTGGTGTGGTGGTTCAGCAGAGGTGCACAGTGAAAGACAAATATCACAATAATGTTGCCCGAAATAATCAGCACCATGAGGAACACAATAATAACCACTTCCAGGAGGCAAAAATTGATGGTCTCCAAATAGCTAATAGCCAGGAGACAGAAGGGCCGGCCACTCTGGTTGCCAACCAAAGAGGAGTTCATCTTGAGCACTGCAGTGATCGCTCTACTTCATGCTCCTGCCTGCTGCCTGCAGCCACTCCAGGCAGCTGCTGTCATTGCGGCTGGTGCTGTGCGTGCAGCAATGTCAAAACCCGAGCTCCGGTCCCCAGGGCTGCTCCAGATGCTGCTGCTGTGCATTGTCTGCAGCACAATTCCCCTTTAAATGCGGCTGCCCGCCGCTGCCGGTGCAGCGGGACCCGGCGGCAGGCATGTCACCAACTTCCCCGGCTGGCGCACGGGAGGGGGCTGGCACTGCTGCCCGCCCGGGTGGGCTGCGGGGCTGGGGGAGCAGGGAGAGCCGCCTTCCGCGAGTCAGGACGAGAGTCCTCCCAAAGGCTGACAGAGAGAAGGGAAAGTGTTTTACAGAAGCGCCTGTGCCCGCCGCCCCGCTCGTTCCCCACGCCCTGCCCAGCGCCCCGGTGCCCTCCCCGGTGCCGGGTCCCGCGGGGGCGGCCG
>VXBX01005800.1:775636-801996 GCA_013400415.1 Scytalopus superciliaris
GGAGCGGGGGCGGCTCACGGGGCATCACCCGCCGCGGCCACCGGCAGCACGAGGGTGCGGGTGCCGGCCCTGCCCGTCCCGCACCCCGGCCCTGCGGGCACACACGCCCGAGGATGCTCCCCGCTCCTCCTCCCAGCACCTCTGCACGGCCAGCGACAGCCGCCCATCACGGGCGTGAATTCACGCGGTGCCTCGTCACTTAAGGCTTTCCCATCCCAGCCCTTTTGGGGAAATACTTATTCCGGAATAACCGTGCCTTTGCTAGGCGTGGTGCGCGTTGTTTAGGAGACAGCTGAAACCAAGGGCAAAGCCGAGAATGGTGTCCCAGCCATTAATCCAGATGTTGCTCCAGGTAGGCAGGCACTTCCCTCCACACCCAAACTCAGAACGCAAAGGCGTCGCTGTCCCTGACAGTGCCCAGGGCATCCCACGCCAAACCAGAAACCCCCCGGCACTGCAGCCAGCAGACACACGAGAGATTCACAGCACAGCACTCAAACTTGTGTTCACACCATCACACTATTTAACCAGAAAAACCTTTTCGAAGGCGGAGAGGCGTAACAAGATATGGGTATTGTTTGTCAGGAGTGTTTTACTCACTAGACATGCTGGAAAACACATTCCCATGGTATTTGGAAGCTCATTCTCTGCCCCAATACCAAACTGCCCCACTGCCACGGCTTAGGACAGCCCCCTCGCTACGGGAATTGATCCTTGAAGGGATCAAACCAGTAAGGGTGAGGCTCCTTGGCAATCCCAGTCATTTGGTCAGACATGAAAGTGTGCTACTGGCATCCTCACAAGCCCAAGTCCACACACGGAATTCAATCAACACCAACAAATGCAAGGTTTTGGTGAACCTAAGCTAAATATTGGTCATTCTGTGCAATTCCTAATGGATAATTAAGAGTGGCCAAAGGGATAGATCTCAAAGCAAACACACTGCAATGCTCAGGATTATACCTGACATGTAAATAGCAAAAAAACATTTTATGAAACATTTGTGTTGGTCAAAAATCTGTGCTGGACAACAGCATGACTTGGCAGATTTTTAGTTCATCTTGTGCAAAAGCCTGATAACAAAAACTTGGGGCTTCCACCCTGTCTCTAACCCCAAAATATCCCTTTACTCGGGTCCTTCATTTCTGTCACAATTTATGGTGTTTCTACTCATGGCAACTGAAGGACTAGAACTGTAGCTTGGAAACATAAACTTTGAATTAAATTTAAGCAAGGGTATTGCGGTTTTACAAAAAACAAGCTATGATTGAATTACTGCTAGAGAAATGATCTCCTATCTTTCCAAAGCAGAGAATGATTTACATACCAATTGATTCAAACGGTATTTTTGGATCCTTAGGCATGAATAGACACATTATAAACATCCCCACGAAAACAACATACATTGAGCTTTCTATCTGAGACATATAAAAACAAGGTAGCAACGGAAATCATGAGCCTGACCAAAACAACATCTGGTTGCTGGAATTTTTAAACAGAAGGTGCACCATGAAATCAAAAACTGCCCCAGGTTCAGGTTTTTATGAAAAGTACAAGCTTGACACCCGTACAGCAGTGAGATATTTCTGTCTGGTTTTCCCTTTAACTAGCATTCTGTTGTTTTCCTGAAGCCAAGAACAGTAACTTTTGCCAACTTAGTCCTGCTTGCTTAGAACACCCCAGCCAGCAGCACCTCAAGCTCCTGCTCTTGAACATCCCTGCAACCAGCAGCCCCAAGTGCCCAAGGGTGTAAGCTGCAACTGGGAAGTAACTGGGCTGGGGATCAGTGCCTGCCACGCCAGCTCTGCTCTGGTGCACAGCCAGCCCTCCGAGAAGAACCACTTCTAAAAGGCACTGCTTGAGGAGGCTGAGGTCTGTGAGACTGAAAATGCTGCTGCTGGAGAGACTTCTCCCACCCTGCACCGTGGCACGGCACAACCTCATCTAAGGCAATGAACAGGTACTCGAGAAATCAGTCGAAGACACAGCGACAACTCTTGGGAAAACTACTGCTTGAGAAAGATAATTAAACTTTTATCACCACTAATCAAACTAATCAAATGAGGGATCTTGAGGTTCAGACACACTGACAAGGCTACACCGAGATTCACAGATGTGTGGTAGGATTAATTTCAGTTGACTGTACACAGTCGTGGCCCTTTGTATGCCTGCAAATTAAATTTATTCCTTTTAATTTATACGAACATATGGAAATAAGATTGTGATACAAGTGGAAAATAAGTGTTAACCACCCACAGCTAAAGTTCTGTCACATTTTATGCTACTGATGACAACACATTCAGTCAAATAATGGTACTGACATTTTAATCTATTTCTTCATTAAAAGCTAGTATCATTTGCACCAAGACAGACAAGTATATTTGGTAGAACGTCTGTGTTCTGTAATCCTCTGCTCATAGAGACAAAAAAGTGGGAAGATGAGAAAGTGTGTAGCAAGACTCCTGCTGTAAGAAAGACAGGAACAAATTCATCTCTTACCAGGCCTGGAATTTCTACCACAAATGGTGACCCCAGGGTAACATTCCAGGATACTCCTCCTGCCACCAGACTATTATTTTTCCTTTATTTGTGCCACAAGATGTCCCTCTCACGTTGTAATTTCTTAATATAGTGTATTTATCTGGTACAACGGTTCATGGTTTTTTCCTTTCGACATTTCCTCCCACACAGACCTATATCCACCAAAAGCTTTTTTACTTTCTCTTCAATATTGTAAATGTCAGGTTCTTAAAATGTTGGTATTACGAAAAACTTCTCCACTGAGAGATTCAGTAGTTGTATTAATCCTTTTTAAAAACCTTGTCTGAGAAGTGGCTGTTGTCTCTTTTGCTTCACATACCATATTTATTTATCTTTTTTAGCCCATGTGGCTCATTTTACACATTTTCTACTCAACAGTACTTTCCATCCACCTATGACTATCAAGAACACGGAATATTTTTCCTGCAAGTGTCTGTTAATGCCTGGACTGAGTGCCCATGTGCTTCTCCTACCTTTCAGTGGCTGGAAGCCTGAAGATTAACAGCTCTAACCATGATTGCCAAAGTCCTACCAGGAACAGATGCCTCTCCCAGGGATTGTCTAGATCGTTTTACCTAGACCTTGCTTTCTGTCCCCAGTAGGGACATGACCTTAATTCACTGGGCTGGCTTCCATCCACACTCCCCACCACGAGCACAGCAATCTGGAGTTGCTAAAAGCTTTATTATTGCACACAGATGGTGTGCAAATTCTCAAAAGTAATTCACGGAGAAGCACCACGACGGCGAAACTTCGACAGTACCGCAATAACAAAAGCGCAGAGAACAAAACCCCAGCTAGTGTTTGGCAAAGGAACAGGGAGCAAGTGATTAATAAATGCTGTCATGATGTCTAGAACACAAGGAGCACACCTTGAGGCATGGTTTCAATGCCATTTTTAAGTCATGTTCAAGAGGAGACCTAGACACAGCCTCCACTGGTAGAACACCACAGGAGACATTTCCTTTCCACTCCTTCAGTAGCCACATCTCAACAGCAAACAAAGAACTGTCCTTGCAGCAGTTGATTTGCAAGAGAAAGCAAAACCCAGAGATTCCCTGAGCCTGCATAGGAAAGCAACCACCAGAAGGAATCCTGGGGTGCTGCATCCAACATCCTGCACACAAGGGAAAAAAAAATCCCTGGAAGAGGCCAGAAGGTTTTGGAGCAGCTGTCAACACAGATCCTTATTAATTTGGGACTGTGCTGCCACATGGGGTCATGAAAAGCCTGGCAGAAATCAAATGCAGCTACAGGAATAGAGGTCAACATTAAGAGAGAAGGGACACTGGATTATGAGCACTCACACAGGCTTTCTGCATCTCCTGCTCGCACTGAAGGGCACAGGTTTTACATCAGCTCCTTGTGCTGCTGCACTACCCCACAGCAGTTACTCCCAAATAAACCACCTTCAGTGCATGGTAATGCAAATAATTGCATGCTGGCCAGAGAGGAATTGGTATTAGGGACATGCAAAACATGGTGAAGCACTACAAGGATCAGAAAGCAATGGAATATAATGGACTGTTGTCTTCACATAATTAACAGTTTTTCTCCCCGGACACATTTACTCCTAAGCATTGCTGCATATTGACTGTAACTGAGCTGCTATTTCAAGAGCAGTAAGAATTAGTCACATTAGAACTCCAAAATTATCAAATTTCACAAAAGGCATGGAATATCAAGAAAGGTATGAAAATAAAAATGTAACATCAAAGTACAGTCCAGCATTATTATACTGTTGGCATATATGATATACAAAGGGTCTGCAATGTCATATTGCTGGACCTCGAATTCCTGCTCTCATCAGCCTCCCAAACAGTCTTTGCATTCTCTGCCTATTCTTCTCTTTAGCACCACCACACAGCCCCTTGAAACCTTACACTTCTTCCACTGCCTGCAGCCTGAAGAAATCCCAGTTCCACTGGGAACCACACAGACACTTGTGCTCTCAAACACCATCCTTTGTCCCTTCTACAGAAACAGTCCCAGCTCTTGTTCAGTCACAACAAGACAAACAGCCACAGCACTGGGCCAATATGGCACTTCCAGATTAAGGAAACTTCATTTCCTTGAGCAGGCTATGGCAGCATGCTGGAAAGGTACTACAGACCTCCTATGACTACAGCAGGGCCTGAGAATGGTCACTCAGTACCCATTTTCTTTAACTTCTTCATTAGTTTCTGTGCTGAATGATCACTGCAGGTATAGCCAGTCCTTTTGCTGCAGAACACAGTGCTGGACCAGCCTATTCTCCTTTTTACTTGGACTCTAGAGATGTTTCCAACACACGAAATCCAGGCTATTTTCTTTGTCTCAGCCAAATGAAAATGAGTGGAAAGGTTTCACAGGTTTAAAAATGAAATGTTACACTATCCCTTTCTAGCTGACAAAGATAGTAGCAGTACATGTCACCGATCATCCTTTCCGTTCTGATACCAAAACATTGAAACAGAGAAACAAGCGAGGCTGTCAACTACTCACCAGGCAATTAAAATAACACAACAGGCTAACTGTGATCACTCCTTGCCACAGCACTCAACCTCCACATTATTTATATGATTTATTCACCATAAAATCCAAGTTACAGCTCTACAATGCATAAACCAATATTAAGGAATTCAGATCAAGTTTCTTCTATACTAAGTATGTGAAAGTACTTATGGCACAACATTTTTAGCTAATCTAACATGATTCATTCACATCACGTAGGATCCTTCCTGTATGATTCCAGCAGAAACTGAGTTTAATTTCAGAAGCCCTCCTGCCCTCAGAATTAAGGTCTTTAATTGCTCCTTGTGAATCTGTGCCATCAGAAGATAGATACACAAAGGCTGATTCAGTTATTTTGCTTTTTAACTGGTGAATAATTAATTTCTGTTATATTTGTATTAAAGCTGCATCATTAATAATTTCTAATACAGTCCTTCTAGACTTGCATGTTTGATCAAAGCAGTAAAATCCACAGATAATGGTCAAATCCAAATTAACACATCAGTTATCTGGATAACGAGTCAGTGACATTTCATTTTGTGACCCATTTGTTATTCTAGAACTTTGAGAAGCCCTGAATGATGTCTGCACATACAATTCTTATTTTCTTTTCTTACCTTACTGAGGTCAGCATTCAAGATGAGAAATTAAAAAACTGCTGTCTAGGGCAAAACTGTCCAAATTTTGGGGGTTTTTCCTACCGAAAAAGGCTGCAGTTTCAACTAGTGTTGGACTTTTAGCATAAACATTAAGACAATACAGAAAATTCAGCTTTCATTGAGAAAAGCCAAACAAGCAAAGGAAGTGAATCTGTTATGAAAGCAACTAGTAGGACACTTATTTTTTTACAACCTAACTCAGAACTCGTCGGATGGAAACAGAATTAGGACTATCCAAGGAAAGCAGCCTAATGCCACAACCAGCTCTGCCTGCTGGGGTTTTTGTTGGAGGGAGGATGAATAATAATAATAATAAGTCCCTATTTGGGCGCTACATTCGGACACACTCAGGAACCCTTGGGAAGGGGCACGCTGAGCCACCTCGGCGTGTCCATGCCCCGAGCCGCGGGGGCCAAAGGCTGCCGCGCAGCCCCTACCTTGGTGATGAGGGTACGGTACTTCTCCACGAGGTGGTCGTTGTTGTGGCAGCCTGCCAGCAGCTGCCACACCTCTCCCCGCAGCGCCTCGGGCACGCCGCTCCGCACCAGCGCCGACAGCGTCTTCGGCCGCACGCTCAGGTTCAGGTGCCTGCAGAGGGAGGGAGGCAGGGAGGGAGGGATGTCACTGCCACACACACCAGCACACAGCCCCGCGGTCACCAGAGTCAGTGGAGCTCGAGGTATGGAAAAACAAATGTGTGTATTGGGAGACGTGCTTCCCACGTAAACACACCACTGGATACCAGAACTGGGGGAACAGGGGCCACAGTGTGTAAATTCCCACTTCACAATCCACCAAATCAACCACTGGTTTGGGGAAGCCTCCCCTGCTCCTGACCCCCCGGCAGGCAGGTAAGCCCTGAGGTGAGGGATGGACAGAAGACAGACAGAGCTCCAAAAACCACCTCCCATGGTTATCTAACTACACCCCTGCATTAAAGCACCTTCCACTGTACAAGCCAGTCCCAACTAAACAGCTCTTTCCAGAGAAACCACTGACAGCTCATAAATTACAGCTCTGAAAGTTGTAAAAACTAAACCTACATATAATTTATGCTCTTACAGCAAGTTAAGCTGAACAGCTCATTTGTGACTTATACATAAAATCCCCAAAAGACACAGGCCTGAAATCAAAGAAATTAACATTTTTCTGCAGTTACTAAAAAAACAAATTTCTGGGTAAAATGATCAAGAGAACTGACAGACAGAGCCAGGCAAAAAACTGAGCTTGTGTCACATCAATTGCATTATGTTCTTAAAAAAATGTCATTTAATAATGTGTGTAACAGTCTAACAGGTGTGTGGATGGTAACTGGACACAGACTGGGACTCTGTTGCCTTTTTGACCCACTAATCTAGAGACTAACGATGTGGACATTTACATCAATATTTACTGCATAGAACCCAGTACTGTCATGTCCTCCTTCACTTTGCTTTCTCTAAAAGAAATCATCCATAGTAAAAATAATAATTATATGGTAGTTACACTTATATCCAGATCCAGTCATACCTGTAGAGATGCATTTATGATACCTTTATAATATATACTTATATAAAATATTTGTTACATACAAAACAGTCAGTGTTTCTGTAGAGACCTATAAAACTGCTTTGCCCTCATCAGAGTGAGCACAACAGTAGTTCCAACAAATACAGTCACAAAGGCTGTAGACTAAAAGCCACACACTACTGGATCCTTCCAAACTATTTTGAAATGAGAAAATTGTGTGACTCAGCAGTTATGAAATACCAGCCAAATACTATTTAGAAATCATGAAATAACAATGCATGTTTAATTACTGTACAAATCTAATTACAGAATTCTAAAAGAACTAGCATGAAACTACCTCAACTCTGTTTTTTACCATTTTCAATCCTCTTATGTTAAAAGCTGGAGGATCATTGCTTCCAAATACACATTTTTAGTTAAGAAGGAAAGCCCTTTAACACATATTAAAGTTGTTGCCAGCATTAGCACAGAAGCATTTCATATCCTCTTAGAGCTGCCAAAACATTTCCAATGGGAGTCAGGTGGCTTAATTATCTTTGAGCCCTTGGAAGAATTACAGAAAAATTCAAGTGGAAAGAAACTTTGTCACAGCAGCAGATGCACAGAGCTCATCTGGTAAAGATGTTTCTCCCAGTCCAGGAGAGGGAAAAGGGATCATGGATCATTTTACCACAGCATTCTCCTTCTTACAAATGTGTCCATTTCTGTGTCCACTTTCTTACTAAATTAGTGCAAAACCAAACTGGAAGGAAATAAGTAGTAATTGCAGAAAATGTAAAATAATGCTAAATTTTTATAATTTTCATTTAAAGAGGTTCCTGGCTAAGTGGTCATATCAATACTTTTCCTCATCCTCTAATCCCTGCTGTCCTTCTCCTCAGAGCTAACACCCCATTCAACCTTTATTTGCCCTGCTCCTCACTCACATTAGGAAGCAGAAGGCAACAGGCAGAGCCAGAGTCAAAATGAAGCATGTTTGAGCTCAATCTCATGTTCCCTGTCATCCCCTTTTGTGGGGAAAAAATAAAACCTAAGAAAAAAACTCTGAATTTTGCAACAATCAGCATCATTTCAGAACTGCTCAGGCTACTTCAAGATGAATAAAAGATGCCCCACCAAAGGAGGACGGTGTTGCATTAGCAATTGGACTGTCAAGAAACACTCTTGTACACTGGCATTTTCTAGGGAAAGAAACAGCAGAGCTCATGTACTTCCTTCTTGGCAGGCTCTGGAGCCTTCCTTTAGATAAGGAGGAAAAACATCTTTGCTATCCAAGTCCAAATCTCCCATTTTCTTAAGCTACAGTTACTAAGATATGACAGCTGCAAGAAAAATTGGCTGTGAACTACACTGGCATTACAAAGAGGAATGCAAGTGATCTGTGCAAAATAAAGACAAAGGAGGAGCTGCATGTTCTTTATACTACTTAGTTCAGGTTTTTCTTTAACAAAATCCCAGGGAACTCACAGATAAGCAGAATACTCATTTTTAAGGCAGAAGCATAAGTGCATTTCTATACATTAAGCATGCACTCAAAAATTAAAATAATTAAAACACTCTCTGAGGCAATCAGAAAACATGAAGGCAGAGAATAAGGGGTGTTGTGGGGATTAATAGAGGACTAATCTTATCTCAGCTGGCCTCTGGAAATAATAAAATCTCCAAGCAGAAGGAGCAAACAGAATGAGAACATTCAGAATTGTAATGTTCAGACTGTGATTTTGTCACTTACCACTTGGACAGCAGCTCTCCCCATGTCTCAAGAATTTTTTCTGCACACTCTTTGGAAACATCTCCAGAACCACTTAAGAGTGGTTCATCATTGTCTGCCAACAGAACAGAGGGGACACTTCAGCCAAGGCCACATGGAAGGGAAGGCCAGCAGAAAAGTGAAAAAGCAGAAACCCAAGTCATCTCCATTTCAGCTCAGAGCTGTAAGGCCACATGTTTATATACTCAGAACTAGTCCACGTTTTGGTTTTAGATAATTTCTTTAAAGCAGAAAAAAGTTCTTGAAAATGCATTAAGTTTCAAGCTGGGCAGGTCCAGGTACAGTTTCATCTATCACAGACGCCCAACCCTCCTTTTCACTAAAACACACTGCCTGCTGACTTCCAAGTAATATCAGCTTCTCATTTTTACACTCAAATCTGTTCACAGCTGCTCAAGGAGGGGCAGAAGCTACGGGATAATCCCCAATTTCTAGCAGCCTCTTTTCACATTGTCCCAAATACATCATCACAGTGGAGGCCTGTGCTGAGAAAAGCACAGACACAGAAGTGCCAGAGGAGGGAGAGGCTGCCCCAGGAATGTTGGGGTACTGGTTATTGACTGCTCAGGCATTCAAGCAAATAAAAGCCCATCAGGAGGCCAGATTCTGACTGGAAATGACTCAACGTGTTTTATAACTGTGTTATTTACCAAGTGCCCTTTCTCTCCAAGTCCACAAAGCACACAGTCTGCTCCTTACCTTCCTCTTCATCATCCTCGGGGGGAGAAGGGATCATGGAGCCCTGGGAGCCCGACTGGGGCAGGCGCAGGGAGGGGCTGGCCGTGGTTTTCCTTCTCTCCCTCTCTGACTCACTTTCCAGGCACACGACTTCATACAAGGTGTCCGAGTTGTTCTTCCTGTCCTTTTGCTTTATCTAGGAAACAAGTGCCATTTAACTGAGGAAAGCTACACAAAATGCCACATCACTTCCCAAGGCCCTGCTTTCTCCTTCTGGAATAGAATGCTGAGCGAGGAATGCTGACCCCAGTGAATGCAGCACACTCAATGCAGGCTGCAGGCCTGTGAGTGTTTCTGCTGTAAGTGAGCTGGACACAAATGCACAGGTTTTAAAGCCATACATGCATCTGTGGTTCTGTGATTTTATGATTTTCCCACCATGGGAACTGTCTTCAGCAAAGCCTCCCACTGCTGTATCTGTGTGTACACTGGTGCAGGAGCACAGACTGCTGAGTCCCAAGGTCCATTCTATGGTCCTGTTTCTCCCCAGTGTTCAATGTTTTCATACCTTCCTTTCCTGAAAAAGGAGGACTTTGTCAAGTGGTTCTAAAATTTTAATACAGTTTAAGGACTTAAAACCATTTTTTTCTTAAAAGAATAAAAATAGATAGTAGAAAAGGGAAGGTGAAGAAAAGAGGGAAATAAATTTTATAACTGCACTCCACACTAAGCTCCTAGTGCTCAATTTTATCCTTTGGAGCATTAAAAATGAAAAGAAATGCATCAAAACTTAAAATGACTAAATCATTACATGTAATCGGAGCAAATAAAATCCCTCTGCTTTCACCATTTCCGAATAAAGCAGCACTGCCAAAGTAAGATAAGCCAATTCTGCACAGCTGTATTTTTAATTGGCTAATCATGACTCCACAGAAACAGGTTTCCCTTCCAGGCTTATCAGGCAGTACATTCCACATTTGTTGCTTCCACTATGAATTTTGATAATCTCCCATTAGTAAACACTGCAAGTTGGATAACCTGACAGTGCCTGTGGAAAAAGAGAATTGGCTACACTAAGTCACAATGCCTGTGAATTTGGTAAGACAAAAGATACAGAATTAGCTCAGTAAGATAAGCTCCCTTTAAAACTGCCAAACAGAAAAGGCACCTTTTGGAGGGTTGTGGAATATTTACAGCCCAACAGCCTCCAAGGTTCAACATCTCCATGCTCCACCTCAGAATTATTCTAAATAAAAAGGCTGAGCTCATCCATGAAGAATTTTTCCACCTTAAATTCTGAAGGAAAGCATCCAAAAATGTTTATTCATATTTTACATAAAAAATAGGACATACACAAAATAGAATCCCTGGTGAACTTCATCTTTGTTACTACCCAGATGCCATCCCTTGCTAGCACTTGAAGACAAGTGCAAAAAGAATTAAGAAAAGCCTCTTGTTTAATTCAAAGCCTCTTTAAAAAAAGAACACTTATCAAGAAATCAGGACTCCAACATGGCTTTTTTTTGGGCTGCACCCAGAATTACTAAACCTTGAGAGAGCATGAACATCCTCAGTGTTATGTGCTTTTATATATTTCCATTTCTTTAAACAGGACTTTTATTTCAGAACAATAATTTCTAAAACAGGAAAACAGCAGCTACTGCAAGTTCATCATCTCTTCAATGACTTGGACTTTCAATTTACCAGCCTTATTTTGAGAATAAGTTATTGCCTTGTTATTATGAATAACCTGGACAGAAATAATCCTTCCCTTTTTAGTAGATAGCATAAAGAAGCTGGAAAAAACAGTAAATTTTTTTAACAAGTTCTAGGGATTTTTTGTGGTTGCTTGGATTTTTTTTCCCCAGGGCAAACCTGGGGTATGTGTGAAATCTCTGCTTCCAACCACATAGAAGGGGAAAACAGACTTTCACCAAAAATAATTTCTTTTGGAATTTCAGATGGATGTTTGCTCATCTAAACAAAAATTTGAAAAGAATGTTTAATTTGTATGATAAAATAAGTTTAGTGACATATCAGGTATCATGCCACCAGGATTACTTAACCCCAATTTTACTCAATTACCCCACTATACCCTTATGTCAGCACCTCTCAGCATAGCCCCAGTTTGCAGATAAATCCTCTGTTCCTTTTATTTCTGTGGTTTGGCTGGAAAATCCATAAGCCTCTATGGAACTTTGCAGCCTCATCAAAGCTATCAAAAAAGCTATTTCCAGCTCTTTATGGGACTGCAGATAGCCAGCAACAATCAGCATGGTAAAGGAGAGCTGCCCTAAAACTGAAGAGCATTTATTGTACCTCTTTGCCTCAGGAGCAAAATGTTGCATTATGAACAACCTATTTGTAAAGGTTTTACCAGTCACAGGGAGAAACAGACTATTAACTGTCAATTTTATTCCTTTATTTTTTTCAAAGCATTACCTGTTTCAATTTCAAGAAGAAGTTTTCAGTGGAGCTCCGTTTGCTGAAGGGCCAGAAGAGCCTCTCATTAGGCGAGCAGACTCTGACTTTAGTCTCCAGAATGAACCGGACGGGTTCCTGCACCTCAGTTATCACCAAATCCACTGCAGTCGTCATGAACAGCACTTTATCTGGAGAGAAAAAGTGAAGGGATAGTTCTAAAAAAAGATTTCAAATAAAATGTTCCATAACCTCTTTCCTACTAACGGGAAAGAACAAAGGGAACTTTCTTTTTCGGAATTCGTTTTTCCCCTAATTCAACATCTCAAAACCCTAGAAAGTTTCAAAACAGGGAAATCAGATGACTATGCACTACCCACTAGAGAGTAAGGAAACCGAAGTCTTCAAGGCAAGAAAATGATCTTGTTAAAGAGAATAAAAACTCTGCTTTTTCAAATCCCCCTGAAACGTATCCAAAACCTTCATTAAACATTAGAAGTGCATATCTATGCACTTAACTGCACAGTGCAGACCTCCTGCCATCCAGCCTAATTACACTGCAGTTCTTTTTTGGTTTTAGAAGTTACTTAAGTGTTAAGTGCCACGATATTAAAGGCATTTGAGACCATCTCAGCTGTGACATTCTGAAAATTGACTGCACAGTTTGATGCTCCAAAAGGAGGCTCAGTGACCTCTGAGACCTCTTCTGGTACTGACTGATAAATCGTGTCCTTCAGGCAGGATGACATTCAATCCAGCAGCAGATTGTGCCCAGCAGCTGACTTTTATGACTTTGCCCAGTCAATTCCCATTAAATTCCCCAACCTTTGGCACGGAACTGTGACAACAGATTGAAAAGATGATAATTCAGCTGACATCTTAAAAGAAGCAATGACAGATCTGTTTCAGGACTCGAGAGGGAGCAATGCAGCATCAGCTATTTTTGGATGGCAGTTGGGAGTGGTTTACTTTCATTTTCACAGGTACAGGAATCCTTCTGTTTTAATTAAACACTTGGGTTTGGAAAAATCTGAACTGACCACAAAAAACTAAGCGCAGCAGGAATCTGTAAGAGCCATTTAGGGCAATTCTCAGTGGGATTCTTAAAAAGCTCCCAGGGTGCACAAAGCACCTGCATCCTGCCCCCACACCTGCACTAGGACACAGCTCTTACAAGGTATCACTGAACACACTTTTCTTTCAGTCTTCTTTTTTTTTTTTTCCAGATTTTTGTGTGGTATTTGGCATCCTACTTTCTAAGAATATATCCCATACTGTGAAAGTCTTTTTGTGGGATTCATCTTAAGGGAGAAGAGAATTGATCTGGTCATTTCCCTGCCCAGGGATAATCCTGGCAACGTTCATACCTTTTGGTGTTTCTTCATTTACAAACTGGAAGTGTGGAGACTTTTGATTCCAGCTCCCAGTGATCACGTATGATTTCCCATCAGAACTTTTACCCATGGACTCCTGGAAACAAGGAGTATATTTATGTACTTGTATTTAAATTATCTGTACATTATGAAGTCTCAGCCCCATAAAACAGCTACTGCACAGGTAAGGGAAAGGCAAGTCCTTGTGACAGAGCCTGTAACAGAGATTGACTCTGAAGAAAAGAACACAGCTCCCATGCAATCCTTGGTCTGCTTGCTGATAACACAAAAAGGCCAATTAGTACTAATCATTCTACATGTATGTGGTATGAACATCTGTCTAGACAGACATGCAGACCAACAGCTCGTTTTGGAGGTGGCCACAGAGCTTACAGGTGTAGGTGACATCACAGCCAGTGACACATTATTCAGCTATTAAGAACCAAGTCAGTGTTTTATCTAATGTTCAGCTTGTCTGTCTTCCCAAGAAACTGATTTTTCTGGGCAACCCAAAGCCTGGTAAAAAGCAAAATTATTCATGTAGTATTGAACCTTTCTGAGTACTCACTATTGTAACAAGCATGTACTGCATAAATACTGGCAAGTTTGTTGTCACTTCAGACTTGTGAAGTCAGATGATCTCTATCATTATTTTATAGATAGAAAAGTGAGTCATAAGAACAAAGCACCCACTGATTCTCAGTGTTCCACATGAAGCCTCTCAGGCCTCGATTTCTACATTGATAAGTATGCTATAAAACTTTTCATGTTCTAAGCACAGCTCTTTAATATTCAGCATGTCTAAAAATAAGGTCCCATGTTTCTTATTTCAGGCTCCTAACTGAGAACAGTCATGGCTGACTACGAAATTGGGCAACTGCCTTGGCCAAGCATCAGGTCAGGTTCTAACTCTGCAGCAGAGGCAGGGACACAACCCAGCTGCCCAGAGCCTCACCCTCAATACCATAACCTACAGCACCAATCCCCATCAACAAGTGTGCAGAGGTGTCTAAATCTCTTCTGTCTATCCTGAGATCATGCACAGTCACAATCAAAATTTTGTTAATAAAAGACCCTTACCAAATCCAAAAGGTGCATGTCACCGCTCCGAACGTCTTTCCCACGGCTAAGGAGGAGGCCAAAACATCTGCAAGGCCAGGCAAAAAATATAAACTAAAAATTAGACTCACTCATAAACAAACCATTAACATTCCTTATCTAAATACTCAGTGTCATAAATCACAAGAAACAGCCCATGAATCCACTGACAAATGTCAGCAAACCATCAAACGTGTCCAGCAAAACAAGGTCACACCAACATTAGAAGTGTTGAGCAAGATCTCAGAAGGATATTTACAATATGGTTCTACCCTGCTTACAGCAGCCTGGAAAGGTGTTCCATTACCTTTGTTTTCAAGAGCAGTCACTGCTAACAAAGGTTCCCTACCCCACAGGACAGCTTGGCCTGCAGTCTTCTGCTCTTCTTTTGGTTTGGTATCTTTCTGCACAAAATTTACCCTTTGGTATAGACAAGAATCAGGTGAAGTGCAAGGCTCCGTCTCTTATGGTTTCATTTCACAAGGACTTTTGGCCCACACAGGTACATCCCACTCCATCCTCTGGTTTACCACACTTGAGAGGTGTGGCATTAGATCACACAGATGAAGAATCCATAGAACAATTACTAATCTGCTGCCTCAGAGGAAAGAATGCAGCATCAAACAGATAAAGAATTTTTTAAAAATTGATGAAATTACCTCTCAATAGCAAGTTCTTTATTAGTTGTCTGTTGTACATAAATCACTATCTTCTTATCAATCCCCTGGCGCAGTTTGAAGCATTGTCTGTCCTTGTCTTTGGGAACTGCACTGTTGTTCACCAGGAAAGGAAAAAATAAATCTCATTTATCAGTATTCCTTGCATGTACCAAATCCAGTATCAGACACTGGTGAAGGCAGCTTCTTACACCAAAGCACTCAAATAATACTAGACTATTAAATGTGATTTATTTAATAAATACAACTTGATTTGGATGTAAATCTAAGGAGAGAAACATCTCTGGAGCTGTGGCTGGGAGCCAGTGTGCTCAGCAAGTCAGAGTGTTTGGCAGACAAGTTGTGCTGAAATAAAGACACTTCAGCAATTACAGCACACTGTAAATGGTTATATAAAACACCTAAGGGCAATACACAGCCCTTCTTTCAAGAGACTTTATTAAAAATATGAAACCTTATGCCTCCTGTAGCACCCCCAAGGCCTCTGCACCTTTGAAAACCTGGCTGAAAACATGCCCAGCTCTGGATGTGAGAGCACAGCCACAGTGATGCATTTTCAGCTTCAGCAGCAATTCAGCTGATCACATCTCAAAAAGGCATTGCACAGGAAAGGACTTAATAGAAAAAGGCAAAATAGAAAAAGCGTGTTGCAGGTTCAGTTCAATGATCAGGATTAAACAGCCCAGAGGGTTACCACTGGTTTACTGGCCAAAAATGTTTATGTCTGGGATTCACTTAAACTACAAGAGAAAACTTTCAAAACAGGAATTTAGGGAGCCCCTCAGGCTCACGCTCTCCGTGCTCTCGCTGTCCAGCAGCACCAGGTGCTGCGGGAACGAGGACTGTGTACCTGAAATAGCCTTTCCCGTCGTCCTCTTTGATTTCCAGCGACACGGAGAAGGTGAAGATGTCGCTGTCGGGGGTGGGGGGCGTGGCCGTGGCCGAGAGCGGGGTCTGTTTGGCAGAGCGCCGGAAGGCAGTGGCAAAGCTGTACAGGATTCGGCTCACCTGCAGGGAACCACACACAGCAGCTGAAACACACCTGGGCTTGCACTGGAGAATGCAGTGAGAAGGAGCTGTACCAAAATAATTCGGGTTTAGCAGCTAATTAACTGTTCCCCTGCACTTCGCAGAAGGATAAACTACGAACCCGTGCATTCTTCTTTCATATCCAAGGTTTCTATAATTAACATAACTTGGCATAGTAAAAAGCCAAAAGTGATCAATTACATTACTTCTAAAGTGCCTGAGATACTTCAGTTTAATTTCAGTAATAACATTTACATGTACACAATTACCATTTGACAAAAAACTTGAACTTACAGCCTCTTGGATTTCACATCTGAAGACATGAATCCTGAAGAGTTCTGCATTGTAGTGGCTTTCAGTGAAAGCAAAGCAATCACTTTCAGGGGTCCCATCATGCCCTCGTACACAGAAAAGGATTTTATAGATTGGATAATTTGCTATTTCTGTGTTTGTCTGAGGATCTAAAAGTCTGTTAAAATAAAGAGAGGGGAAAAAAAAAAAAGAAGCAAGCTTGCACCTTCAGAAGAATTATTTCAGCCAGATATTAACGTGCAAGCTTTAACAACTTCATACCTGCCAGGGAAAGTACATCACAAAAACTATCTCCTGGCTGTCATTTACTGCAAAGCTTGAACACAATAATGAACAGAATAAAAAAGTACAATGCAACAGACAGTTCCACCAATAATTTCCCCACGGTTTTCAGGGATTAGTCTTCAAAAAGTTACACTAATATTCAGCAGTGGATGGACTCATCCCTGTTAAGTCTCATGTAGGAGACATTTTCCAGCCCTACAAACTACTTTCCAGGCTGTTGCCAAAGTGTTCACAATAACCCCTCCCACTATGGCTTTGGGCAGAGCTTGCATCATCACAGCACTTCATACTGATTAAGTCTTCAGTAAACAAATTCAGAGTATCACTTTTCCCAGATCTCTTTAAAACCCACTTTCCCCACTAAACATGGGAAAATCCCAAGCTGCTCACACCTGCTGCCAGGTGAACCGGCAGCGTGTTGGCTTTCCAAAGGAACCAGGATGCCATTCCCAGAGCCCCCGGGCTCCCTGAGCAAGCTGCATACCTCACAGTCCCCTCAGAGACATTAGGCACGGAGAGGGTCACGTCCAGGGAGATCTGGCACTGGCCACGGAGGATGGACATCATGCGCAGGGCTTCCACCTCGCTGCGCGGCGCGTTCACCGAGGCACAGCCCAGGTAGGTGAGCTTGCTGAACACCACGCTGTCCTCATCCGTCACCGGCGTGAAAGGGCTCAAGTCCTCACAGTCTGGGGCGAGACACAAAGCTCGGTGTGAGAAGCAAGACAAGGCACCCGTAAGGAAAGTATCAGGGACTGACTCAGCGCTAATGGAACGACAGAAGAGACCAAGACACACAGGAAAGTCAGGCCAGGCCAAAGTGCCACAGGAAAACCCTGCCTGAAAGTGAGTTAGTGATGGCAGAGAGCAACTGAGCTGTACCAGCTCTACAGCCAGTTCACTCAGAGGGCTGAATTTAAATATAAATATAGCTAAGAATGCACTGATCTTCATTACAGCCATGAGATGCATAGAGGAGCTAAACAGACTCGTATTTTGTACAGCCAGGCAAGTAAGCTTAATATTTCTGCACACATCTGAAGGCTGGTATAGCAGTGTTTTCAGAAAAGAGGACAGTTCAGCATATGTTAACTCTTGCCTTACATACCCTGGCATTTACTGCACTAGGCGATTATAATGGCAGATAGAGGAAAAGGTTGGTGGACACAGCCATACCTAAACTCTCTTCCCTTTCCTCAAAAGAAAACAAGCTCATAAGATACCACCAAGCATTCCCCATTTGTTTTGATTTTTTCTAACCTCCTTGGGATGGTTTCACTGGCAAACTCATTTCTGGTTTCTGGAGTCCTGCCATTGACACTGGGTTAATGGTGGAGGATGCTGAAGCCTCAAGGACAACAGGTTCTTCCCCATCTCCATCAGTTCTAACTTCTTCTCCATGGTCCCGGTCACTTGACTGATCTTCCATGGGTGGATCCATCAGCACGTCCTCGAGCTCCCGCTGCAGCTGCTGTTCGCTTCCATTCCCCACAATCTGGGAGCCACAGAGTTGGGACACAAAAAACACACTGTTCAAACAACAAAAAACACCCCTCTGGCACAGGGACATTCATGTGGCCTTTTTTCTACCAGCCAAAGCAGCAGTTCACAAATATAAGCCAGTTACTGCCACAAACACAAACTGCATGGATTGCATCCTCCCTGCTTTAACAAACCAAAGCAGGAATTTCCCAGCACTGGAAAAAGTGAGGAGATTACTTTCAAACTAGTCTTTAATCACCAACTACAAAGACCAGCTTATGACAGAGAAACTTAAGAGATGCCCACAGTATGGGCTATAATAATTCTCAGATTAGTACCAGAAAGGGACATAGAATTAAAGATGTTATGTGTCTCATGGGTAAGATAGCAATGTTTCACAGGAAGAGAAGGATCTGGAACAAGATTATGGCATCATGCTGAGAAGTATGGGTTTGTTTCCTACCACTCTGCAGCCTGAATTTGCACTCATTGAAGGCAACATGAAAGCATGAAGCAACTTAAACAGGGTGAAATTAGGTCCTAAGATAGAAAGAAAGAGAAGGAAGACATTCCTTTCAGCAAACTCTCCGATACTGTATCTAAGGAAACTCTTTGTCTGTTCCTCTACAATTAACAGGGAAGTGACCAATGGAAATGGAGTTTGCAGAGCATTTTACCAGATGCTGTCAGTGAAAGGTACTCGATTCCAACACTTCAGCTGCTGCTGGTTATTATTGTTGGCACCAAAATTCAAGCCAAGGAGCATTTCCATATCCTTACCTCTCTGTAAGCTCACTGACTTAAGACACTACACACAAGTTAGTAAGATCCAAATTAAGCAACTACCCCAAAAAGTAATAACCTAGTGACTGTTTTGCTATAGAATCTAAACAACTGCAACAAATCAGAGATCTTTATGCTCTCAAGACTCCTCCTCAAACAGAAAGTAATTTTTTGTATGGATTAAAATACACTCCTGTGCTATCTGGGATCAGCTGCCAGGAGCAGGACAGAGGAATTGCCTTACTCAGCTGTATCCCCACAGGATTGTCTGCAGCCTGTAACTAGTCACAGGAATCCACAGCTTTTCATTTTCCTCCCAATAATTTTAGCATTCATTTGCATGATTCACTGTGGAAACAATGAAGAATTTTGCACAAGCATGGGGCCACCAAAGGCATAAAGCTTTTAAGTATCAAGTTTATTATTCAGGTCTTTGCAGGCATTCATCAGACAGATGATGATGATGGAAGATGCACCACATTACTTTACTGTATGGAGTTTGTATGTTTTGCAACAAAATATAATGAATGAATTATAATGTCCTGTCAGCCCCTTTAAAGCCTATATATTAAAAACCCTAAAGTAACTTTCAGTTTACAGGACCTGTTCTCTACGAAACCTGAAGTTAAAATTCATTCTGGCAAAAACCCTGCATCTGAATTGCTTTTGTTCACAATCATTAAACAGACTTCAGTTTGGGGAAGGAAAGTGAAAAATTCATATCCAGTGAGAATTAAATATTGCAATGGTATTAATATAAAATGCACAGGAAAAGTGTTCTATTCCATTAACAGTGATCTACTGTATTTGGTAAAATAATCAGCATGAATAATGTATCTAGATGCTGCTCTGTAAATCATGATCTTGAAAATAAAATAACAAACCGGCTTCCTACAAAACAAGGCCTGAAACACAAAGACCAACTCCATGTCAACTGAAAACTCTTGTGCAGCTGAATAAATTCACCCCATCGTGGGAACAGGGCACAGGAGGATGTAAACCTTGCTGCAGCCCCAGCCCAGAGCAGCACCACAGAGTGCAGCAGAACCAAGGGCACAGGGGGAGGATAAAGGTGCACCTAATAAACAATTCACGTAGGGTTGCTTGAGACAGAACTGCTGCTCTACACTGTGCTCCAGAAGCAAAGCTCTCCTGAATCCAGTCCAGTCCCACTGCCAGGGGGCAAAAGCAGACACAGAAACAATACTGGAAAGCAGAGACATCTAGCAAATTGTATTTCTGAAAAACAAGCACTTACAATCCCTTTTTAAACTGAACCAAGTATTTCAGCGCTGACAAAAAGCAAAACCACATTTATAAATTAAGACCAACTGAATAAAAATATAGTTCCTGACCGCATTCAGAAGAAATATTTCTCTGTCTGGACTTGAGGAAGCAAAAAAAAAAAAAAAAAAAAAACCAGAACAAAAATTTATATTAATTCAGTCCACAGCTTTATTACTTAAAACTACAGCATATCAGCAAATTTGAAATGAGAGCCTTAGGCTGATGTACAAATTCCACAGCCTGTCACACTCAGCAAACACAAGCCTGAACTTCCAGCACCATCCTCTGACTGTGCTCATTAGCAAGTGAAACATCCTCAAACTGCTCTTCTGAAGAAACACAACACCAGAGAGAGACACCTGCTCAAACAGGAACCTGAACGCATCTTCTGCTTCTCTTAGAGGGCACATCAAAGAAAATGGGTCTGACATATACAAATTAACTTAGTTATAGGTACCAAAGCAATTGCTTCTGTCTGAAAAAAACGACCTCGTTTACTCCTATGAGATACACAGCCTCAGTTCTCATGTTGTACTGTTAGCATTAATTTTTCATATACTACTGAAACACTTTCAGATATCGCAGTAAAAGTATTTTCAATGTACCTCTGACAACCTTCCCTACTCCACTTACTGGCTACTAAACGACTGTTTGCAAACTGAGAAAAAAAACAAACAAAACAAAACCAAAGCCATTTGTTATGGCAGAATGTGTCTTTTCGGGTAGAACACCACCAAAACACCAACATTTCTGTCCCGAAAACCAAGCAAAAAGTCTTCCTATTTCCTCTGCTAAAGGTTTTCCCCTCCTTAACCAGAAGGAAGGAGGTTAACAGGAAGGTGCCCACATGGGAGAATTTAGACTGTGCACAGAGTGCTTGCTTAAGGTGTAAAATTCCCATTAATCACTCAGATTGCAGCCAATAACCACCAGCACAGGCTCTCAGCACCTGAACACTGAAAGGCTGAAGGTGAATCACTTTGTCCAAGGATTTTGCTCAGTCTTGGCACCAAATTCATAAAGAAGCTCATCTGTAAGACCTGCAAAGCTCTGTGAAATTCAGTGCCAACTCAGGGAACACTATAACTTTATTCTACAATTGCTGATGATCAGGAGGCAGCAGTGCTCGTGTTCTTCCCTCATCAAGAGAAACAGCACACCTATAGCCAGCACTTTACAAACCACTTTGGAAGCAAACAGTGATATAAATAATCCCCACATGGAGCAAGAAGTGTTGCAGACTAGAGCATTCCATGGTTCCACATTTTCTCTGGGGATAACAGGATGGAGAGTCTGGTTGACAGGGTGTGTCTCCTGGGGTCTCAGATGATGCTTCGGGGGGTAATTACATGCACAGAGGCATTCTCAAGGTAAGCACCACTGTGAGACTGTTCTGAATTCTTAAGTATTGATGCTGATACTGATGTTGATGCTGCTGGTATTTCCAGCATTGAGAAAGACAAGGGTGAGGCTACAGCCTTTCAGTGGGTTTCATAAGTCACCAGACTCGCTGTTTAAGAAATTTGCAAGTTTTTTAGACTGTCCTATGATGTGAAGTGGCATCTTCCCCAATAACCATAAAATATAAACGAACAGCTTTGCCTGATTAAGCAAAAGATCAATCTTGAGACTCTTAACTAACAGAATTAGCTTGGAACCCTGTGTAAAGGAGTGGCATGTCTTGTCCAGGACTCAAAGGAATGCAAGGAAAACAACCAAAGCAGTTGGGAGGTAAAAGCAAGATGAACAAATGCATCAAGAAATGTTCAATAAGGTCTCTGTTACAACTGCTGTGAAGGAAAAGAGGAGCACCCAGCCCAACAGGCAGAACACAGGATTTCTTATCCTCTCTAAGGACCAAGATGCAGCTGTAGATGTCAATCTCTTGTGATGGAGGAATATCTCATTCCATCTCCCATAAAGAACACACTAACTTCACTCATTCTAGGGAAGATCCAGTTTTCCACAGGCTAAAATGATGGAATTTGGAGTGATTACCTTACTTATGCTCAAAGACGCTGAAATACAAATTGGGAGGAAAGTTGCTTTAAAAAAAAAATAAATAAAGAAAAGTAGAGAGTGACAAGGGTCTCTTTTCAGAACAGCACTTTTACAAGTGAGAAGATGTCAGTGCCCTTCCATTTCTCACAAGCTTTCCACACAGGCTTGCGTTCTCTGATTCATGCCAAGCTGTTAGTTATAACTACACTTCTACACGTCTTAAAGAGAACATTTCACATTGGGGAAAACTTTTATGTGTCTCTGAATTAACAGATATGCTCAAATCAAGGCATGTATGCTTTCTACCTGAAAGCTGTGATAAAAACCACAGCTCCAAGTTCTTGACAGTCAGTCTTTCCACTCTAAGCACTTCATGGAGGATTCTGCAACGTGGGGAAAAAACCCACAGGTAGTGATGGAGAGAGCTCTTACTCAAAGCCTAATTACCACCCCTGACATCAGCAATGCAGGAATTACTGGCCAAAGTGACTCTCGAATAAGTTCTCCCTTCTGACAAGTTTTCCACAATAAAGAAGTCCCTCTTTAAGCTCTCTATGGTTAGTTTGATTTAGAAGAATAGGGAACAAACTCAGGTTATTGATTCTTACCTTAAGTCCTGTTTTTTCATCATCACTACCATTATTTGTAGATGGTGTTTCATCCCCTTGCCTGGAAACCAAGACAAAATCTTCACTGTTAAGAGTGGATACCGAGTCTGAAGAGACACTGATTTTTCCAACAGAAGCCTTGTCATCCATGACTTAAAAAGGAAGTTCGATTCATGAATGAGATTAAATATGTTATAAATGCCTGAAAAACAAAAATCATAAAAATACTTATATAAAACTTCATGCTAAAATGCTCAAACGCTTCTATTCAGAAACCTGCTGACTATTTATGAAAAGTAACTCATCTGACAGCACAACCAAGTTCCAGCTCCTCTGTCAGTGCACACTCCCAGTCCTGCCTTCACTCTGCTGAGCAGCACACGCTGTCACAGCACTGGTTTCCACAGCTCACAGAAGGGAAGTTAATAAATCTTTTTGCAGTATTTCATGGTTATGTCAGGCACCACTTTCTACACATCACACAAAACAAGCCCTTGGAACATACACCACACCTGCTGACAATTAAGGCCAGGACTATAAAATCCATCTGCTTTCTTCAGTTAATATCTGCCTTCACCTGTGTTCATGCAAAAACTACTTTTTATCCATCAGAGCTCACTGTATGCTGCACTCACATCCCTTTCCCCCAAAATGACAGTTTGACCTAATTCTTGATGTTTTGTGATAAGGATGCTCTAAAACCTTGGGACATACAGCATTTTATGAATCTATGCTGAATCTTCTCTACTGTAAGGAGTAATAAAAGCAAAGACTTCCAAGAAGCAGGAAGAACAGCGTAGGCTGGATCAGTACTGAGAAGCAGAGCCAACAGAGGATTTTGAAAAGCTGGAACTGGCACTGAGAGGCATTTGAAGAAAGGAACAAAAGGTGAAGTTCAGCTGCACACCTTGAACTCTACAGCACAGATTCCCAGAATCCACGGCTCAAAACAGACTGCTGTGATAAAAACGGGTGATTAAATTTCTCAGAAACCCAAATATACCCTTATCACAATGGCTTGGGTCTTTTTTATAAACACCCAAGCGTGACCAGGCTCAAGTGCTTTTTCAGCCTCAAGTTCTGCTTTCCAACCTGGAAGCACCATCCCAGCCCAGCTTCCAACAGCACAGCCAAAGCAGGGAGGGCCCTGGCACAGCCATGGGCACAGCTCCTCACGCTCCTGGCTGAACCAAGAACAATGCACCAGAAATAGCAAAGCCTGCTCTCGTTTCTGCCCATGCCCTTCTCTCCACAGCCACCAGTACAACATGAAGGCTGCCAGGAGGACAATTTTTTTTCCCTCTCTGGGTTATTTTTAACTGACTACCAACTGAGTCACTTCATGGTCCTGAAACACGTTTCACTGGATGACCAAAGCAGAGGAAGAGGAAGAATGGATGTGGTTTGTCCATGAATGACAACACACCTGTGATTATTTGGTTTCATTTTCAAAAGCACTTAAGGTATTCAGACATCCTTCAAAAACATTTTAAGTTCCACTGACTTTCAGTGGGAATTACTGACTGAGAAATTTAGATATTTTGCAAAGTTTTACTCATGATATGTGTCTATTTGGTATTACTCACATGTATCTTAAAGATAGTTCTTATTTTTAAAGATGCTTTTGTTTAAAGAATTCATATTAAAGCATTTCTATAGAAGTCCCCAATGGCACCATCTATATAATACACAGATCTCTGAAAATACCTAAACCAAATGTCTTGAAACACAGACTCTAAAAATAAGCTTCAAACACCAGGTACCCCTTTGGCTTTACTGTTTTCATTCAAACAGAGCAAACCCATCTGCCACACTGACAGCAGGAGTAGAAGAGCAGGCTTTGATCACAAGCAGCTGTAAAGATCACCCAGGCAAGAATCAATTTAGCACTTTACTTTGGTATATAGTGTGTCTGCCTTGAAGTGCTAATTTCACCTATTTCCCAAGTCTTTCAATCTGACACCTTTCACCACCATCACCTTCAATCCAGCAGCCAGCACCCTGTGCTTTCCCAGCTCCTTGTTTGGCAGTGTAAACAAACCCCACGAGGCTCCTGGGCACAGCTGGGCCAGCCTAACCCACAGCCGTGTCCCAACATGGAATTGCAACACAAGGTCCTGGGGAGCACAGCTTTGCCATGCTTACAGTGAGCACAAGTCTCACTGAAATTACACAAGGTAGGAGAGCACACGAAAGGGGACAATGGGACAGGTGACTGTAGGAAGCTTTTGTTTGTTAGTGGTGTAGCAGCAAGCAAAGCTCAGTTACCCAGCTGGGCTGGACTCAGCCACAGAGGTTCGTTGGATTAGTGCTCAAATAGGCAAGGTGCAAAAGTAGTCTTAAAATACTAAAATACTGCCTGAAGTCAACCAAAATGCCTATATCCCCAAACTCTGCTTTGCAGGGATTTTACTTCCTCCATTCCTTGCTATCACTTTGTTCCATACAGATTATTACCACATGGATCATTTTACCTGAATAGGAAAGTCACAGTGGCAGGATCACCACCAAAAAGCCTACGAGCTCATTAAAACACAGGCCAGCCTAGAAGGGCACACGTCAAAGAGCAGCAGAGCAATTACTTGTGGCTCATGACTCCTCTGGAACCAAAGCCCAAGAACAAACAGCACCAGTGACTGCTCTTCAGCAATAGCTGCAACCCCTCTCAGAACCAAAGCTTTCTGCTCTCAGAGAGGCAGGAAAGACCCTGGCCAAGCACAGACCTTGAGTTTTAATGTTCCTCAGAAGAAGCCAGTGTTTCATACCTTACAAGGAAAGACTCTGGTTCGCTTCAACGTAAATACAAGCTTTTCAACTCAGCACAGTTCAGCCCCTGACACAAAACCCCACCACGCTGCAGTATCTGCCTGACGGTGTCTTTACAGCTCCAGGGCAGACGGAGCGTCTCCGTACAGCGCGGACCAAGAGGAAAACCTGTGCCAGCCTCTCCCGTTGCTCACCTCTGTTAATTAAATGGGTGTTGTGGCCTCTCCTCACACAACAGACTATTAGAAAAAGCTGCAAAATGAGAAAGTCAACACAGCTGGCTCTTGGGTCACTGCTTTCAATTCTATTTAAAATTCTAATTCTCGGTGCAATTCACCGCTGCTGTTACACAATACCTTACTCTCTCTGTTCAAGAAAGGAACAGCAAAGACCTCATTCACATGCTAAAACCTCAAACAACTGGAAAACAAACCTATCAAGGTTCAGATTAGTCACACAGACTTATAAAATAGTTATTCTTTACTTTCCTACCCTTTCCAAAATATTTGGCACCTGGCCTGCAACTTGTGATCAAAGTTTTCCTTGTAAGTACTGCCAGAATGAATTTAAAAGAGCCTAAAGCAAAC
>VXBX01005801.1:11089-49415 GCA_013400415.1 Scytalopus superciliaris
CTCACTTTTTTTTTTTTTTTTTTTTTTTTTTTTTTTGGTCTATTACAATAAGCATATTGAAACTGTGTAGTGGAAAAGGCCTCTGTCTGGGAAGCTGCCTTTGGTAGCAAATGACAGATGAAACAGAAAATATGTACTATCTTATGCTTCTTTTAAACTTAATTATTGCTTAATTTGAACTCCTATATTCAGTAGTTTTACAATAAATAATTGTATATTATATACTATAATATATGGTATTATATATCTACACAAATATACAATTTATATTGATGTATCATAGATATACAATATCTATGATACCACTTTAGCAAAATAGTCATAACAAGCAAGAAAATAAAACATCTGAATGGTTTTAGCAAGTGTCTCACTTCCTCTTGTATTTTTCAACATATTTTATTATAAGCTTTGGTGGAAATATGCGGAAGTTTAATTATTCCTGAGGAAGTTTTCATATCAGAAGATTCACATTATTTAGGGGCTTAAAAAAAACAATTTCAAGAGTTTGATTCTCTAGGTAAGAAAAAGTGCCATTTAATCCCTAGCTCTTCACTTGTTCAACAGAAAAAAAAGAAATGGGAAAAAAGACAGAACAAACATCATTATAGAGGGCATTTTTGTTTTGTTTTTTTTTCAATCGATAGATGTCCAGTATACTTCTTGGATTGCTTTTTGACAGTAGATTTTCTTCTTTTCTTTCTGTTTAACATATCTTTTTTTTTTCTTTGGCATTTTTGACAGATATATGACAACGTGGATGCTGAAGATACCTACTTTTGTGTGTGTCGTCGCGAATGACGATGCTTTTTTTATGCCTGCGCGAATGGATTTATTACGTGGAGCTCAGCGTGCGCGGAACTGGCCCCACCCCCTTTAGCCCTGGGACGCTTCTAGCCTTGGCCGGGGCAAGCCCGGACTAAGTTGGCAGAGTGAGACCCGCAGGACTCGAACCGGCGTCCTTCCGAGAAGGAGCACGGATCCAGGGGCGGTGGCTTTACCCACTGCAGCTGCAGCTCCATTAATTTCAATGGGAGATGGATCCTCCTTTAGAGGGAGTGAAGGAAAGACTGATTATCGATGATTCAGTGCCACTGTGAATTATTGCTCGGTTTTTAAATACCAATAATTCATTTGATAAAGAAAAAAAAATTGGCTTGTGTTTTAACTTTTATATTTCTAAACCTCTGGAAACAATAGCATCATAAAATAACAAACTGGGCCAAGAGGGGAAAAAAAAAATAAAAGAAAAAAAAAAGAAAATAATTCAGACCCAGACATGTCCTGAAATAAGTATTAAAATGCTTAGACTTTTTCCTGAAGATTAAAACCATGTTGCTAAATTTCACTGTGTCAGCTGTGTGGGAAGCCTGGTCTGGTTGCCTTGAAAACAGACAAATGGTAGCTTTTCAAGTTTGCAGGCAATAGAACTATTACAGAATGGAATTGGTAGAAGCCAAGTATCACACCTCTTGGTATCATAGTCTCTGTTCTTATGGTTGCGTTTTTCCTCTTTCCATTTTCAAATGCATAGAGTGAATGGTCAAGCTAATTTTGACTGAATTCTTGAGAGTGTTTCACCAAGACATACTCAGATATTCCTTTATTCTGATTCTGATCACTTGCTCCAAGTGCTTCCATAGAGTGGTGGAGGAAAGGAATTCTTCCATCTTCTCCAGTTATTAACTATCTTCAAATGCCAAAAGGATGGTTTTCACCTGTGCAAGACAAATTACACAGTAATAATTCCCCTTATTTTGACAGATTTTTGATTCCAGGTATATGTTATGTCCTTGCATCTTTCTAGTAGATACATCAAAAGGAAAATATAAGCCTTAGTAATTTTTAGCCATTGTAATATCTCATAACCATATACATAAATCCAGTACTATGTACACTACATATGGTAGCTTTCTTCCAAAGGAGTCCAGGTAATTTTACACATAATGAATTTTGTCCTGCTTAGATAAATGATCTGAGTGCACGTATTTTAAGGTGATGTAAAAATATATTAGAAAGTAAATTTCCTTTATATATTTCTGTGTGTCAATTACAAACTTTGGTATGTTTTACTTTTTCAGCTTTAGAACACTGTCTGTTCTTAATAAGATGTCCCTTATACAAAAATGCAGGTAAAAAATATCAGGAGACTGGGGAAAAAAGAGAGAAAATACATTCCACAAATATTTAAAACAATTAAAAACTAATTGAAAAACAGTACATGGTCTGAAGTGAAGGTATAGAACATGTCTGTGAAAATTAATACTGATAATCATGCAATTGAATCTTTTCCTAACCGAATTAGGAGCTAATTTATTTCCCTACTCAGCTTTTTTCATCATATAAATAAAATATGGAATTATATTTTTAAGCTAATATATAAGTATACCTGCACAAATTACAATAAAAATTACTTTTAGGTCAATCAATTAGATATATAAACCTTATCCTTAGAACTTTATTTTTTTTTTTCCACTTTAAAAAGGTATGACTTCATTAGATATTAAAAGAGGGAAAAGGCCTTCTGAAAAATGCGAAAAGTTAAATAACCAAATAATTTATAAAATACAAAGTGGAAACATGTCTTTTGCTGGTGATAAATTGGTATACAAGCTTTTAAAGGAGTCTTTGATCTGATCAAAAGAGGTGGGTGTTTCTTATATTTCTGTTCAAATTCTCAAGTGACAGGAAGGGCAATTAGGGAAGCTGGATGATTTATTGCTTCAGGGGTGTAATAGACAAAATCATTCTAACAAAATAAAAACCATGAAACTGAACTAAAACATCTAGTTACTTGAGGAGAATAGAACCACATTCAACACTTGTCCATCTTGAACTGTATTAAAGGGCTGATGAGAAATAAATAATAACAATACATACTGCAACTTTCTGTCTTCACCTTTAGCTCATAAAATTATTGGGACTTTCTAACTAAATAGATGCTTGTTACAGAAAAAATCTTCCGACAAGTTCATACATATGGCCAATGGCATACCTGAACTATAGCTATGAAGGTTACCTTCAAGGAACTAAAGGAGACAGAGAGAGAGAGGAGTTAGGGGCAAAATGCCCATAGGAAATGGTAAGAGCAGTTGTAAGAGAGAAAGAACACAGATACACATCCTTCCCTGTGGGGTTCTTCCAAATGCAGGAGGTGCCAATGATGATGATGATTTTCACCATGCTTTTTTTTTCATAGTATTCCCTTTTCAGTGGGACCTGCTCAAGCTCCCCATGGATTATTCCTGTTTCTGATGACATTATAATTTGGAACATGTATATTTATTGGCCATTAAGTTCCGGCTCACATATATTATTGGATGTTATTTATAATGAATTTTGGTGACTGCTGTTCATTTATATGTGTGTCTGTGTGTGTACTATGCTTGGCTTTCTGGAGTACAAAGTAAAATCTGCAAAACAAAAATTAAGATGGATTAAGAGGTGTGATTCTCATGTCAGTGGTAGCTGTTTCCCATGAGAAACATGGCAATAATCCTAAGATTTTTCAGGTGTAAGCCCCTGTGATCAATAGCATCAGACTAGCACGCAAACGTGTGGGAATTCAACCACAGAGGCTCTTGAAAATCACTACAACCATGACTTAACACGAAAAGTTAGAGAGATGTAAATAGGAAGCTCTCAGTATTATTAAGACATTAAGACAGCTCAGGCACTGTACAAATATACCCTTAATTTTTTTATTAAATATCAAAAGTCACTTTTGTATTCATTAGCTGACAATGTTTTATGTATATGGTTAAGTGGTTATAGAAACTATAGAAATTGAAGAAATAGATATTAAACTTTTACTCTAAATAAATTAGCCTCCCACATGCGGTCCTGAGGGTTCGTGGGGGATGGAATGAGGGAGACCACTCCAAGGAGTGAGGTAGAAAGGTGCAAGCAAAAAGAGAGTTTATTCGAACTGGTACACAGCTTAAATAGGGTCGGGGGGCTGGGTTCTGGAATGGGGTGCAACCTGGCAAGGTTTTGGGGAAGGGTCTGGGTAGGTCCTGGCCAAAGAAGGCAAGAATCCTCAAAACTGAGGGGTCAGGGGCAGGGGTATACCATATAGGGAGTTGTTACTCTGCTGCCAGCAGGAGGCAATAACGAGTGAGTTACAAGCCATGTGAGTGGAAAGTTCCAACAGGGTATATAGGAGAACAAAGAGAAAACATGTAACATTACAAAATCCTCAAACAGGACAGAATTCTTAAACTGCAGGCTGGCCTTAGGCATAGCAACAGTCTATATAACTGCAACGTGCAGCATCCATGGCTCAGGCAGTCACAGGTCTGTGTTGCTAAGGCAGTTCCACCATTGTTGGTAGTCCTCCTCTCCAACACTCACACACAACCCAGACCTCTTAAAAATGTTAGCAACAGCACTTAGAAACAGAATGGTTTAAGTTGGAGGGGACCTTAAAGACTGTCTAGTTCCAACCCCCTGCTAGGGGCAGGGCACCTCCCTCTAGACTAGGATGCTCAATATGAAGCATACACAATGTTGATTTCATTTCTGTAACAGCTAAGAAATATACAGTATGTAGAAACTGATCCTTCAGTACCTTGAATTTATGCTCCTCTGAAGGCAAAAAAGAATTGAAATATGAAAACTGAAATAAGTAAAGCTGCATTGTAGATTGAAACCATTATATTACCATGTTAAATATCATCTAGGAGAGTTTGAAAAAGCAACTGCAAATATTGAAATTGCAAAACTGAATGGTTGTAGAAATAAAAAAAATTGCTATTATACTGTACTCAGTCAGGCGCATGAACCTCCTCACACTCCAAAAATATAGTAACAACACAGTGTCATTGAGATACATGAGAACAATTTTATGCAGGTAATTCAGATGAACTTTAACTTGCAGCCAAGATCAAAGGCCAAAACTAACAATAACTATGATGACATTTCAATGATGTTTAACATGTTACAGGTTTGGTGTACTCCTTGAGGATATTGCCACTGCATGGAAAAGGACAGTGATCCAAAGCGCACACACACTCATGCACATGTGGAGGCCTCTCACTCAAGGGTACCCAGAATATTAGTTCAGCCCACCAAAGGTTTGAAGAATCACTCACAGATATCCAGCAGAAAACAGTCACTTGCCCATGGAGAGTTGGTGAGGGCACTAAATTCCATGAAGTCTCTTTGGACAGTTCCTAGACCTAGGGGGAGGGATATTTCTCACTGACCACACACAGGGTGTTCTGGCAGAGGCTCTGTGTATAACCTGGTTGGGTCAGGGCTGGTGGCTGTGGACCAAAAACTTCTCTGGCCTGAGGCCTTTCCTTGGCTGGGAACCCTTTCTGTCAACAAGGCATCCTGCCCACCTCATTCCTAATTCCAGGGTGTGGGTCAGAGAGAAGGTGAGGTACTGCACTGTGAGGTGTGAAAGAAGGGCAAGAGAGGTTGGCATCTGTCAAGTGTTGGCCAAGGACAAGGGTGTGTTGGTGCTGCCACACAGACATGCACCCTATCTCCCATTTTTGCTAATAAGAGCCTGTCATTGAACCCTTGATGATACTTTGTGATGTTTTAATAAAGAACACTTTATCCACTGATCCATACTATTTAATCAAATGCTTATCATATTCCCTAGAAGAATTATGAATTTTTACCATGACTTTCCTTAGCAAGCACAAACAAAAAATATTTTAAAACGCTCTGAACTTAGAATGCATTATTTTTTTCCTTTTGAAATAGTCTATTGTCAAAGAGATGACAGTATCCACTTCTAATTGGATAAGCTTTTCTAATACATGAATGTGAACTACCTAGAGAAGATCTTGGGAATCATACTAATCGTATCCTCATTGACCAAATAAAAAATACTGTCCTTGTGATACTTAGAAAATTTCAAAATTGGATTTTTTTCTTGCATTTTCTTAGAATTAATCTGTAAGACCCGAAAAACATGTTTATTGCAAGAGGACATAATGAAGTAGTTTTTCAGATAGTGACAGTTTTCATCCTTTTCAGTCAATACATTAATTTTAAATGTAGATTTAAAAGTATTCATAACAAAGTCATAAGCAGGAAGAATGGTAGAGGGAAAAAGTAGGAAAATAATGAAGCTATTTATAAATAAAATAAAAATTAAGGAAATAATGTCAAAAGAAAATGAAAAAAAAATGTTTTCAATAAAAAGAATTAAATCACCAAAAGAATCAGCCTATTTGTTCTTTTATGATGTCTAAACGAAAGGAGAACCTTTCAAAAAGAAAAATTCCTAGTTAATACCATATTGGAATGTAAATCCAGAGCCTAGGATAAGAAGTTCAAAACAGCAGGTTAAATTATTTGCATTCTGCCAGGGTGAAGCATATCAGGAACTACAGAAAGCACATTTAGTCTTCAGGAATCCATGTCAAAATAGCATTGAACATTTGAGTCAGTATTATCTCAAAAGTGAAAAATCAGGTGTTAAGACAAACAATATACGCAGCTAAGTACAGCTGTAGAGAGGTAGCCTGGTTAACCCAGTCATCATTCAAGTTCTCTATTTTAAAAGCACTTTGAACATGAACAGATCAATTGCATATGCAAGTACTTTGTAGACGTTTGCCTCTATAAAACAGTTCATTTCTATAAAGTTATTAACTACATGAGGAGGAGACTATTTTTTTAAATTGAATTTATAGACTATCTACTGTAATAGGAGCTGACCAAAGACTGGGTTTCATTAGTATTTGCGAATAACTGGGGTAGCAATCAGTACAAGGGTGATGAGTTTTGTAGAGTTTTAAAAACAAAAATAGCACAACACTCTAATAAGACATTTTTTAATTTCATCTATGCCAGTTGCTGTATTGATTTCTCATAAGGCAAAAAATTAAAGAAAATCAAAGACTATTTGTGGAAAAGATAGACAGAGTCAGACCAGAAAGAATTATAGCAAACTTTCTTTGTTTTGTCCAAACACTGGGTACTCAAACAAATCACCAATGATCATAAAAAGCACCTTGTCCTCTTACATATACCAATCACACATGTTGCAGTTATGCAGGAGATAAGAGATGACAAATAGACTTTCAGGATGCATCTTGACTTTTGTTTTACTTAATTCAGGTGGCTTTTGTTTTCCACATGCCAGTATTAAAAAGACCAGTATTCTGTAAGTATCTGACATATAATGGTTGAGTAATTTGATTATCCTACACTATTAATGGAAAAATAACAAGAAGATCGCACAGCAATTTTATGAAACCTCTCTTATCAGTGAACATAACTGTTCAAGTTAGTATGAATTATGTTCTTTGAAATACCAGAACTGAAATAATAGTATTATCGCTCTTACGCATTTGAATTCAAAGGCATTATTTCACTGTCTTGAATCTTCTATTTGAAAACATTAATTCTAAGTCCCCAAAGGGAGATTTGTATTTTCATTTTATGCTATACACATTTCAAATTATTGAATAATAGTTTTGATCTGACTTTCTGATAAGGTTAAAACACAGTTGATGCAAAAAAGAACAAAGTATTTTGCATCTTGCTACATTCTATTAAGTCTGATTGTGTCATAATACTGAAAGTTGCCTCTCATCTAATTCTCTCTGGTATGCATATCAGTTTAAGTACAGTGTAACAATAACAAATAAATGAGGGATTTTTACATGCCATATTCTTTCAGTCATTTTTTTGCCACCTGATGGACACAGCTTCCCTATTTTTTTTTTTAAGTTTCTTCCTGTATGTATATGATCTGAAATAATTTAAAACTACTTACATTGAATTACCGAATAAGTTTTTTGAAAATTGTAGATAACATTTATTTTTATTTTGAAATGCGTATATTAACAGAACACAAATGAAATCGACGACATTGAAACCTGAAATAAATTATAAAGAATTATACATTTGTTAAATCAGTAATTATGGAATGCCATATAATTTTATTTTCCCAGATTCCTGAAAAATGCCCCAGAGAAAGTGGTATCAGGATTGTAAACTCAGGTATTTCACAGAATATATCATAGAATATTATGAGTTGGATGAGACCCACGAGGATCATGGAGTCCAACCCTTAGGTGAATAGCCCATTTGTCCTTTATTACTTTAGTTAGAACACTAAACCCCTTCCACTATAATAGAGTTGGCCCTAGAGTAAAAGTCTTAGAATTCAGATATCTGGTATACTACAAACTTCCTGAATTTGCCTCAGCAGGCTTTTTGAAATACCATTGCCAACTTCTTTCTTTCCTCCTGTTATTTCTCACCTATTAAATAAGTTCAAATTAAATAAATAGATGCTAAACATTTCAAATCAGTTAGTTCTTCACAGAAAACCAAAAGTTTATTTGAGATATCTAAATCTGAACACAGGTGGAATGCCTTCTAGAGTATCTGTAATTTCAGTTTAGTGATGAAGTCATACTCTTAATTTGTAATTATTCAACCACTATCATGGTAATAAATTCATCTCTTTAACAACAGAGTCACTACTTCACTACAAGTTTATCAAGAGTTGGACATAAAAAGAGAGTGGAAGCTCATTTCTATTAACAAAGATAGCAACAAATCTGAACAATAAGAGGAAACCAAATACCAAAGAAACGTTATTACTTAAAAGTCTCTTTGTTAATTGTGAGTTAACCCTAGCAGGCAACTAACCATCGCACAGCTGCTTGCACCCTCCCTTATTATTTAAACCTATTAAAGCAAAAGCTGCATGCTCAAGAAAAGAAATGTAAGGAATTCATTCAGTACTTCCCATTGTGAGCAGATGTTCAGCCATTTCAAGGGAAGCAGGATTTCATCATGCTTAACTGTTACTTGGGAAGACAAATACCATAACTCTGGACATTAAGATGTTCTGAAATGCCTTATTCATGGCCACAAATGCCTCTGAGGCGTCCCTGTTCCCATGTAGACTTACCCATAGGTTACAATCCCTTTGACTGGAGTTCTCATTGAAGTTCCAACTTGTCCAGTACAGAAGCACAGGAAAAGCAAAAAAACCCTGTCCATCTGCTAGCCAAGGCACATTGGTATTGCTGTTATCAAAATGTTCCCAGGCATGGTACAGTAAGATGATAAGCAGCACAGGAAACAGCCAAAAGCAGCCACTAACAAGCAGCAGATTCTAATAGACAATAAGGCATGCAAGGCCCATAGCAAACACAGGAGCCTTTCAGTTAGTAGCTGAGCAGTTACATCAGCTATAAATTCAGCCCAACAGACTCAAATCTGTCCTTACTGCAAACCCTTCAAGACTCACATTGGGTGTCAAAATGGACCACTGTGGCTTGAATGCCGGTGGGCGGCTCAGCACCACACAGCCAATTGCTCATGTCCCTCACAATGCAATGGGGGAAAGAATCAGAATGGTGAAAAGGAGAAGGTTGAAATGACGACAGTTTAAAGGATTATGCAAAACCTGTGCACAACAGTAAAGCAAAATAAGTAATTCATTCACTGTTTACCATCGCCAGACAGATGATCAGCCATTTCAAGGTAAACAGAGCTGGCCACATGTAGCAGTGGCAAACAGATTTGAGGAAACTATGTCGTAATTCAGAATATCAGCTCCTTCCTCTTTTTCCCTCCATCTTTTATTGCTGAGCATGACATCATATTTTATGGGATATCCCTTTGCTAAATTTAGGTCAGCTGTCTCAGTTATGTTGTCTTCCAGCTTCTCACACATCCCCAAACTACTTGCTGGCTGGGCAGTATAAGAAGATGAAAAGTCCTTGCCTTAAAGTAAACACTGTTCAACAATAACTAAAACATCAGTATATAATCTACAGTGTTTTGGTCACAAATCAAAAACATAGCACCATATAAACTGTGATGAAGAAAATTAGCTGTCTTCCAGTCAAAAATGTTAAGTAATTAAATACTCTTCTGTAGCTATTGCATGCTAATTTCTTGTACCAGGATATGTGAAATAATTTGTTAATATGCATTATAAAGTAATACTAGATTTGTATTTGAAAAAACATGTAAAAATTAATTACATAAAGTTGTTGAAATTCCTTTTAAGGACCTGATGTCTAGATATTGGCTTGGTTTTTCTATTTTTGCCCTCTCAGAGTCTGATTGATACAGTGGCTCTCAGCTTGCATCTTGCACTGAAATTTCTTCTTATATAGAAGCAAAGCTTTGTTACACATTCTTACAGGCTATTATGAGAAGAATGGGTATTTTAGGTACAAATGTATCAATGTAAATAATAGTATTTGTGGAAACTGCAGTACAGTTATGTTCCGAGTACCAGTCAAAGTGAAGGTTATAGAGTATTCTCATGTAATCTTTTCAATAATACTTGAAACATCACATAAAATGATAACAGATACAACTATATACAGTTAAATTGCTAACATGAACCATTGAGACCTAAGGTAAATTCACAAGAGATAGTTCTAAAATGTCTGCCCAGTGAAATCTATGACTCCAACTTGTATTCTATACTGCTTTTTACAACTGAGAGGAAGAGAATGGAAATGGAATCCATTACAGTGGGGAGAGGGCAAAAAAAGAATGAGCATCATGTTTTTAAGTCTTACAATTGTAGAATCATAGAATGGTTTGAGTTGAAAGGGACCTTTAAAAGCCATCTAGTTCTAACCTCCCTCCATGGACAGGGACACCTTCCACTAAATCAAGCTGCTCAAAGTCCCATACAATGTGGCTTTGAACATTTCCAGTGATGGGGAATCCACAACTTCTCTGAGCAAACTGTTTGAACACCTCACTATGGTTCTAGTCTGTTACATTTTATCCTATCACTGTTGACCTTCATTAAAAAAGCAAAACAAAACAAAACAAAACCCAATCAATCTTAATCTTTCTTTAAATGTTGAAAGGCCACAATAAGGTCTCCCTGGAGCCTTCTCTACTCCAGGCCAAACCACCCCAACACTCTGAGCCTTTCCTCGTAGCAGAGGTGTTACATCCCTCTGATCATTTTCATGGCCTTCCTATGGAGCCACTTTAACAGATTCAAGTTTTTATGTCCTGGGTAGCCCAAAGTTGGGTGCAGCACTCCAGGTGGGATCTTACTAGAGCAGAGTAGAGGGGAAAGAATCACCTCCCTCAACTGGCTGCCATGGTTCTTTTCTTGTAGCCTAGATTATGATTGGTTTTCTGGCTTGGAAATATATACTGCCAGTTGATATATAATTTTTCCTCTACCAACATCCCTAAGTGCTTTTCAATAGGGCTGCTTCCAACCAATCCATCCCCCAGTCTGTATTGATACTGGGGATTGCAACTTAGAGAAAGGACCTTGCATTTGGCCTTGTTGAACTTCATGATGTTCACATTATCCTACTCCCCAAGTCTGTCAATGACCCTCTGGATGGCATACCCTTCCTTCTAGCATATCAACTGCATCACTCAGTTTGGTGTTATCCAAAAACTTGTTGAGGCTGCATTTAACCATAATATATCATTGACAAATATATCCAAAAGTATTGGGCCCTGTACAAACCCCTGAGGGACACCACATGCTATTGACTTCCATTTGGACACAAAGCCATAGATGCGACTTTGGATGCAGTCATTGAATCAGCTTCTTATCCATTAAGGAGTCCATCCATCAAAGCACTACTCATAAGGATGTTGCATGAGACTGTGTCAAAACCTTACAAAGTCAGATCAAGAAATATTCCTGTGATGCTTTCTATTCTATTCTATTCTATTCTATTCTATTCTATTCTATTCTATTCTATTCTATTCTATTCTATTCTATTCTATTCTATTCTATTCTATTCTATTCTATTCTATTCTATTCTATTCTATTCTATTCTAATTATGTTTCCTTGTGCCTTTCTTGGAAATTGAAATAATGTAGACTAGCTTCCAGACAGTGGGGATGTCTCCAGACTCCTAAGACTATTGGTAAATGATCAAGAGGTACTGCTGTAACATTGATTACCTCATTCAGTACTTGGGGATGAAACCCACAAGGCCCCATAAACTTACGACATTCCACTAATACTGCTGGCCCCTTAAAGTTATGTGGCCACAAATGCAAAATCACTGTTTCTGCAGTTGTGGTGTTTCAACTCAAAGGGACTCAACTCAAAGCCCAAGATCTATCATAAGGATTAAAGATTGAGATGAAAAAAACCTTTGAATATCTATGCTTTTTCTGCATCCCTGTTTGACAGTGGACCATCTTCATCAGTTATTGGTCCAATGTTTTCCTCAGGTTTCCTCTAGTTATCAACAATTTAAAAATCTTTCCTAGTTGTTTGACACAACAGTAGCTGGTTTCATTCTAGTTGAGCTTTGGCCTTTCTTGTCTTCTTGCTGCCTGTGTAAACAACAGCTCTGTAATCTTGCAGAGCCTGACCTTGCTTGTAGATATCATTCCATCCCTTTTTCTTCCTCATCTCAAAGAGGAATTCCCTGTTCAGCCAAGCTGATTTTCTGCCCCACTTGCTTGGCTTGCAATACAATGGGATTGCCAGCTCCTGTTCTTTAAATGGTGGTTCTTCAAAACACTCCAACACTCATGGACCACTGAGTCCTCAAAAGCAGATTTCCCAGTGATACAGCTAAAGATTCTTGGACAACCCTGCCCTGGTGCTCAGGAGTAGAAGGCTGGAGAGCACAAAGGACATGTTTGCCTGTTGCAGCGCTGAAATTAAGTGAACTCATGGTGAACTCTCAGAAATTCTCCACTTTTACTTTCCCTCACTGCCAAGATATGTATTGGAAAGCATTCCCTGCAGTAGGAATGAAAATAATTTCTCAACAGTTGTCCAATGCACAGCCAGTCTCTGAAGTGTGTCCACTCCACCAAACTCTCCACTACATTTACTGCTGAGCATGGTGCCATATGGAATATTTCTTGGGTCAGTTGGGGTCAACTGTGCCCCTTCTCAACCCCTTGTGCGCTGACAACCTACTTGCTGGTGGAGTGGAGTGAGAGGTGGAAAAAGCCTTGACTCTGTGTAAGCACTACTCAGCAATTGCTAAAACATTCCTGTGTTATCAATGTTTCTTCACAAATGCAAAACATAGCCCCATACTATCCCAGCCAAAACCTGAATGGAGGAACAGTATCAAAAGCCTTACTAATCCAGAAAGGCTACAACCATCACTTCCCTTCACCCATTGGTGGTGACCTGTTATGATCCTATTATTAAAAGTTTTAGAGAGATGCCTCTGCCTGAATTAAGTTGCAAACAAGACTGTATGCCAAAGTCAATAGTACACATTTTATTTAATAAGGGGTTCAAGGGAGGAGAGAGAGAAAGGGGAAAGAGAGGTGGGGAGAGAAAGAGAGTGACAGAGAGAAACAAATTAAGTAGGAAAAAGATATCACCCTTCATAGATTCCAATGGCATCCTGTTGCACTCTTCTGGTCTTCTTGGTGGTTGCAGACAAGTATCTGACAAGTGGTGGAAGAAAATGGTCCACAAAACTCCCATTTCATGGGGTTTATATTCAGCAGAGGCCAGGTGGAAACACCTCTTGTACCTCCCCTGGGTGATTTAATATTGGATCATGAGACATTTTATGAGTATTTGACACCTTCTAAGGTGTTGCAGCTGTCTCTTACAGTCAGTATTTGAATCAATCATGGCCCAATATGGTCTAACATCCAAGATGAAAAGGTCAGGCCAGGTGGGAATGTTTTCAGTCATCCCCAGGGGTTTTCACAGATGAGTCATCATGTAAGGGAGGACTTTGGCATGATAAGAAGGACGATCCCATTCTGCAGGATTTGTCTCCTACCAGCCTCTTCCCTTATCTGGAAATACAGATTGTAGCTTCAGGTATGCAGACCCTTCTGCACTGGGGAGGCCACTATGCACCACTAGCAAAGCAGCCATCCAAATATTTGAGCCATCAGCACCAGTCTCTTATAGGACCTGGGCAGTTACTGCCTGTGGTCAAATGTCAACAGTTTAATCTCTCACCCTTGTGCATACATTCTCCTCCTTTGACCTGGGATAGTTGGACAATATTACCACTTTATCTTACCTTAAAGTCTTTTTGCAGTCCAAATTATTTAAGATATTCAGGGAAGGCTTTGGTAGATGAGCAGCTGTTTTATTTACAGTTTGCTAAAGTGAACGAAAGTCTTTTGGTGATCTTAATATTTAAGCCATTAACCATTTCACTCTCTGACAAGACTTTATCACAGATTCTTGTGATTTTTTGTTTTGTTTTGTTTTGTTTAAGTCATCTGTTTGGCTTTAGTTTAAGTGGAGCCAGTGTCAGATAAATAGTATATTATTTGTAGAATAGTGTAACCTTATATGAAGACAAGTGCTTTAGAACCCCCTTGTAGGCATGAAAGAATGCCAGAGGACTTTTAGAAAGAGAGCAGTGTATTAAGTCAAGCCACAAACATGTAGTTACTGTAAAGAGCTCTGTAACAAGAGCAAAACCACAAAATCCACAGATTTAGCAAGAAGTAAGAACACACACAATTATATAAATATATAAGTTAAAACTTGCTCTAAATATCCATTGTGATTTTTTGTCCTGCCTTTGAATTAATGATATAGACAATATTTTGTTACATTAATGTACTGAATGGACCATCATTTTAGAGCTGATTGTAGGTTAAAATGTCTTATTTGCTGCATGATTGAACTGATTCTGTAATTTTTACTTCCTTTAAATTGCTAAGATTCAAATGAAACCTGCTCTTTTGAGACATAAGTGTCATAATCTAGATTACCCATAAACATTGACCTCAGTAACATATTTTAAATTTCTTTTAAAAATAATATTCACCTTGTTTTCTGAAATCTTGTACTGTAAGAAATACTTTTAGGTTACTCCTTTGAGAGCTTATGTAATATGTGATTTACTTAGCTACAGGTTCTAATAAATCTCACTTATGTTTCAGTTCAGAACTGAGGAAAGAAATTCTGTTTTTCATGCTGACTTGGTGCATCCTGTCTTTTTTTTCTTTTTCTATATTAACTGTAGGGGTCTATATAGGATAGTAGTTAATCCTCTCTCCTTTCTATCCATAGTTAATCCTTCCCAATACTTACGCAATTAACATACCCCCTACCTTCTCCTGGTTTTGAATACTCAAATATTGTATACATATATATTACTTCTATTAATTGATATTATTGTGAAGCAGTTGATGTAAAATTGATACACTCTCAAATTTTTGACAACTCAAAGCAAAAGAACACATCTCTGTTTCAATATCTGAGGCGATGCTATTCAGGCAATCATTCATTTTACTTTAGTCTGTCTTTTTGACAAAGAACCTTGTGTTTAATGATTGTCAAAACCTAAAGTCTTACCAGCTCTGTAGATGTATAAAGATCATAACAGTGCATTAGTAGGATTCTGTAATACACAAGGACACGGAGACTTTATCCTCTAAATTTCTCTACTATATTATAGATTACCATAAGAAACACATGAATCACCACTACCAAGTAAACTATCACAAAAATCACCACTATCAAGTATACCTAAGACTAATAAACTAATATATATATCCCAAACTATTAAAAAGTCCTATCAGCATTCATTGATATAGTATCAATTAGAAGTATGTCAACAACCAGTAATAATAGTAATCAGTCATTTAACAACAATCAATAACAACAGCAGCCAAGTAGGCATATAGCATTACATAAACTTATGATTACTGAAGCAATTTATCAACAATATAACAGCAGGTATAACAGAGTACTCATCATCATCATCATGGCTAGGCTTCGCAAACGAAGATTTGAGAAGGGCTCTACCCATGCTTGCTGCAAGCGCGCTGGTGGCTAAAAAGGCCAATGCGCGATAGGAAAGTCCGGTAGCAAAAGACACAGTGGAAAGTCTCCACAGGCTGTATTGGCGAGGCACGGTGTTCTTTCTGTGCTGTCTTTTTTCTTCCAGACTGATCCTGTGTGCGCTCTCAAAGGAAGCAGCAGCGTTATAGATGGTGTGCCTCCATGCCTCCCAATTGGAGGCCAGAGTGGACCATTGATGGTGGTCAATATGGCCAAGGCTGAGGTGTTGTTTGAGGGAGTCCTTGTATCTCTTCTTCGGGCCTCCTCTCTTGTGGCAGCCGGTGGCAAGCTCACCATAGAGCACAATCTTAGGGAGGCGGTGATCCTCCATCCTGGAGACGTGCCCTGCCCAGCGCAGCTGCGTTCTCAGCAGCATGGCCTCAATGCTGGTGATCTCTGACTGCTCAAGAACAGACACATTAGTCATGTAGTCTGTCCAGTGGATGTTTAGAATTGTACGGAGGCAGCGCTGATGGAAGCGCTCGAGGAGTCGCAGGTGGTGACGATAGATAACCCAGGATTCAGAGCCATAAAGAAGAGTGGACAGTACAATGGCTTTGTAGACCTTGATCTTTGTACTTTTCTTCAGGTGTTTATTGCGCCAGACTCTTCTATGGAGTTTTCCAAAAGCTCTGTATGCCTTTGCTAACCTGTTATCTATCTCTTTGTCAATTTTACCATCTGAGGAAATGATGCTTCCCAGATAGGTGAACTGCTGGACTGACTTAAGCTCTGATTTGCCTATGGTGATGTGGGGATGGTGAAAGACTTCCTGAGGTGCAGGTTGATAGAGGACTTCTGTCTTCTTCAAGCTGACTTCCAGCCCAAAAAGCTCAGCAGCCTCTGCAAAGCAGGATGTTAAGCGCTGCAGAGCTGCTTCTGTGTGAGCAACGAGGGCGGCATCGTCAGCAAAGAGCAGCTCACGGACAAGGTGATTGAGGGTCTTGGTGTGGGCCTTCAGTCGCCTAAGGTTGAATAGGCTTCCATCAGTACGATATCGGATGTAGATGCCACTGTCTTCTTCGAGGTCTGCCATGGCCCTTTGGAGCATCATACTGAAGAAAATCATGAATAAGGTTGGTGCGAGAACACAGCCTTGTTTCACACCGTTGGTTATGGGAAAGGGCTCAGAGAGTGCATCGCCATCCCTGACTTGGCCACGCTGGTCCTCATGCAGCAGGATGATCATTCTGAGGAACTTGGGAGGACATCCCAATCGTTCCAAAATCTGCCAGAGGCCTTTTCTGCTCATTGTGTCGAAAGCTTTGGTGAGGTCAACAAAGGTCACATAGAGACCTTTGTTCTGTTCCCTACACTTCTCTTGCAGTTGCCTGAAGATAACAGAGTACTAATAAGGAGATAAATATCTCATCATTATCAATTGAATTAGATTTCAGAAGAGGACAAACAATCCAAAAGTGAAGGACAAACTGATAGCAGAAGAGGACCCAAACATCCCAGGTGTCCAAAGACAAACCAAATGAATCCGAAAAGTGGGGTATGATAAGATAACAGAATCTCACTTCAAAGATAATCTGTGTCTCAGAGTCTGGAGTCAGACAGGTATTCTTGGTGGAAGTCCAAGATTTCATAGAAAATGGATTCAGAGAATTCAACTTGTTTAAGAAAGGGAAAGTTGATGTAACAAGGGGGGTTTTCAGAGAGAGGTGCTCCATTTTGGATAAAAATTGAAACCCTATTATAACACAGATATATATAAGAGGGCATAGGACATACTACTCAGAGCAGATAACTTTTAATTTTGATTTTTTTAAAGCATTAACAGAATTTTTTAACCTGTATCAGCTAATAGATGACAGCATTTTCTGTTCTTTCAGACCAATTTTATTTTGCCATGCAGTTTTCCACCTTTTCAGACAATAAGTTGCTGTTACAGTGCCTTGGTTTTGTTCTTGTCACTGGTATCTCAGGTTTTGTCAAGTTTCTATGTACCCAGCTGTACTTCAAGGACGTTTATGCTTCCCAGGCCTAGTTCCCAGGCTGGCAGTTCCAGTCTGGGAGTCCTTTCTCTGTCATGACATTTCAACAATCATTTTCCTTTGCTCAGTAAGTTTCACCATCTAACCAAGCCACCTTTGCAGCTGCTCTCATCAACAATGAGCCAAACCACTGAAATACTATTTTAAAAAATAATAATAAAGCTTTCCTTTAAGTCAAGATCTGGGGTTTCTGAAAAGTCGTTTGACTATTACAAGAACAAGAATACAAGTTGTCATATATCAGTATATAATAGATGGCCTCAGATAACTTTTTGATTTTAATGTATTCTTTTCAGAATGTGTAATGATGTCCACTAGAAGAAAGAGGTATTGAAAATGACTGGTAACATGCTGTCAACCTGTGAAATTTGTGGTTATATTGATTTTTGTTTTTAAGTGAGACTGTTTACATTTTATTTTATTTGTAAGATTTATATTTTAAAAACCTAACTAGTAGCCTGATGACTGTGTATTAACATAACACAAATTCATTGAGTATGGTAGAAAGACATCTGTTTTGTTTCATTTTTCTTGTTATCTCTGTTACCAGGGATTCTTCCAGAAGCAGAAAGTGTTTGCAGAGTCTTTCATTTTCTTCTGCCCCATGTGAATAGGAATTAAACACTGCTGTTGGCTGACTGTGGTCTCTAAGCCACAAGTACACATTTTAGGCCTTAGTGTCTTTTAGATTCCTTTCTTTGTGATACATTGTTGTCCCTAGGTGCCATTGCTGACACTGGCTTGCCTGTGGCTATACATTCCTCATACATATAGTTTGACACACAAACTATTGTCTGTCACAGGCTTGTTCTTCTCTAACAATAACTACAGCTTGTCTTGTTGGAAAGGTACAATGTACCTCCAGTTTCCTTTTACACTTCTGTGCAGTCTTTACCAGCATTTTTGTATTTCCTTTTGTTTAGGAAAGATTAAATTTATGAAAAACCAAAACATCTCTGAGATGCCTGGAAAAACTATAAAATTCAGAAGCAATTGATATTCATTGCATTAAAAAAAAAATATATATATAAAAAAATTCAAACCTGGCAAGGGGTTTGTTGCAATTCTAAACTGTCTTCTCAATTATTTTCTATTACATTATTAAACTTTCTTGGAGAAAAACAAATATTAGAAACAGAGTGTGATTTTTTAACCCACCAACAAATGAGCTTGTATACAAGAGAGTCCTCAACAATATTTTCTTTTCATTACCAATGTCTAATTAGTCCACTGAATTTGTTTATGTGTGCTGCTGTTGTCACACTTGAGTGTTCTTGAAAAAAATCAAGTAGCAAGGATATATGTTTGATATCTGATAATTAGGCAATGTTGGAATAATTGGTCTGGAAACATACCATTATTTATTATTCTGAAGGTGTTAGAGTTACTAAGTATAAATGCACCTGATTTTTTGGTAAGTTGATTCCAATTAGGCTTTAGCTGAAAGGATGTCTTGCAGAAGCTGGCAAACCTAAGCACTATTGCATGGGAGGAGGGTGAGGGATATATTGGTTCTAAACAGAAGCAGAACAGCTGATGGAAGGCTTCCTAACCCTGTCTCTACTAATACCAGGTGATAGATTGCTTGTCCCACATGCAGATGTTCTCTTCTCTTGCCTTCACTTCCTCCTCCATATGTTCTTTGGTTAAAACTGCTAAAAGAAACTTACTAACCATGAAATTAATAGCGGCATCTCTTCTTGCAACAATCACTTCTAGACCTTCCTCTCCTGTTCTCAAACTCACATCCATACTTTCCTCTTACAGAATTTCTCCTACTGCTTTTACTTTCCACTTTTGTTTTAGTTGGTCCCATTCTTCTTTCTCCTCATTCCCTCTTCACACTGTACACATACAGTTATGATCAGCATTGGTTTTATTGGCATTGAATCACTTTAGTCATATCTCCAATGTGCAGCTCTGCTTCTCCTCTACATATGTAGATTGTATGTTGTTTGAGCAGTGTGACCTATAGACACTGTGTATAGAGAGTCTAGGACAGTAGAGTCTCACTTTTATTAATTATTAAATCTTAATATGATTTAATATTAAAAAAATTGATATGTTCAAATAAAGACATAGTCAAGAGCAGGTACAAGTCTGCTAATTCAGCTATTTCAAACAGATAAATATTAGACATCATGAAACCTTGAACCTGATTCAGCACTGGTAATTTAGTAAATCTTCCGTTATTTTAGTGTAGGTGTGGCGCTTAGAAATGTGGTTTAGTGGTGGACTTGACAGTGCTATTTTATCAGTTAGACTCAATGAGTTTAAAGTTCTTTTCCAACCTAAATGATCCTATGATTCTATCTTTAGTTATTTTACCCCTTGAAATGAAAAATGGTAGAAGTCAGAAAAATATGACTGTAGCTTTCAAGTCACACATAAAAGAACATTATCGAAACAAAAAGAGCACATCTGTGGAAGAAAAAAGGGAAAAAGCCCAAGAAAATATGCCCACAAGTTACTGTAGCCTGAATTTCAAGACAGTATTAATGAATCTGTCATTGTGTGTTGGGCTCAAGCTTATGTATCTAAGTTCCATCTTTGATTACTAGGTACTTTTCTTCATAAAGGTACTCCAGATACACTGCAACATATCTTTCCTATCATGATGTGTTTGTTTTAAATTTCTAAAGTTGTTTTCCAGAATGGAAATAATTATTTTTGTGTAAATTTAGTTATATTTTGCTATTTTAACTTTGGGATATACCTGCGAGAGCTTATTGCTGCCTTTCAACAAAAGGGTGTTTATAATAAGGATGGCAACATGACCTTTTGGTAGGACCTGTAGTGATAAGACAAGGGTTGATGGATTTAAATTAAAAAAGATGACATTCAGATGAGCTATAAGAAAGAAAATTTTCCAGTGAAACTCTGGAATACGTTACCCAGAGAGATGGTAGACACCCCATCTCTGAAAGTGTCAAAGGTCAGGTTGGACAGGGCTCTGAGCAATCTGACCTTGCTGATGTCTTTTCTCATTGCAGGGGAGTTGCTCATGACATGTATACAGAGATGCTTTTAGAGGACTGAAATGAGGTGTAGTCTTGATAGGGAAATGGGGATGCGGAGGACACAGACTCCAGGGGTCCAGGGAGAGAAAAATTTTTTTATTGAAATGATGCCCGGCTTATATAGGATCAGTAGGGAAGGTTCTGGAATGGGATGGTACTCTAGGAAGGGTTTTGGGAAAAACCTGGGACGGGTTTGCAATACAAGGCAAAAACCTCCAAAACTGGGAATACAAGGGCAGGTATATACCATATATGGAAATGCTACCCTGCTGCATGCAGGGACCAATCAGGGGTGGGTTACAGGCCATGAGAGATGGAAAATTCCAGCAGGGACACACAGTGAAACAAAGGAAAAACATATAGCATGATGAAATCCTCAAACTGGGTACAGACTCCAAACTGCAAACAGTCCTTAAACTCACCAAGGGTCCATATAAACACAGCAAGCAGTTCCCAGAGGTCAGGCAGTCACAGATCTGTGCTGACCAAGCTGTCCTTCCACAGCCAGTCTCTCTTCTCACCTCTAACAATGAGGTTAATATAAACTTTGCTTGTGCAAAATATTTTTTAAATGTGTTTATTGACATTTTCACACAGCTTTACATGGTTATACATAACCTGTGTATCTTCTGCATTGTTGTTTTATTTGGGAGATCAAGTTTTGTGTTATGTAGTTTGTTTTTTGGTTAGTTTTTTTTTTGGGGGGGGTGGTTTTGTTTTGCTTTACTTTTTTTTTTCTTTTTTGTTACTCATAGAGAAGCAAAAAATTCACAAATCTGCAGATGCTTTTCTTATATTAGAAATAACTAACAGTCAACAGTCTTTGCAAGTACTTAGATAGGTACACTGTAAATCCCTGTGAAACAGTAGCAGCTAGGGGCTTTATCCAGCACATGTGGAAATTCATGGCATCTTACCTTGACTAGAATAGCTTTATCACTCTTCCTTAACTGAATTGATTTTAAGTCTTAGAGCTGAATTGAGGACACAGAGTCCATCAGCTTTATCTTCCCGCAGGTGGACTGCCTTTGCCAGTGGCAAAAGATCTGTTTGCAGATCAGATATATAATAAAACCTCTCCTTATCTCAGGTTACCAGCAAGTCATAAAACTAGCATAACTTGTGTTATTTCTTGTACCAAATAAAGACCGTGATAAGTATGAATTCCTGAAAAGAAACTCAAGGGGCATGCTAAAATTCTCTGATAAATAAACCATACACTATACATTTTGTTTGTGAAAAAGGAGCAAGATGTTAGATTAAAGGGATTTGAATAAATAAAAGGGTTACATGTTTTAGTAAAGTTATTAAATGATGGAAACAAATTTCACACGTGCAGGATGGATCCTGTAGCCTTAAATCTATGTGCCAGAAAAATATCAGGAATTCATGTTCACATGGATACTGAACACTATGAAACACTCATAAGAGCTCTGAGGCTGAATGTTTTATTTTTCTATATCAGTAGAAGGATAACTTATATTAATATGGCATTAATGGCATAATATGGGAATACAGGATCCAGTTTTATTGTCCAGATTTGAAAAAGAGATACCAAAAAAACTGAGTATAGAAAAGAGCTAAAAAAATATTCTGAGAAATTGAAAATCAGGGTGCTGAGTGCATGAGGAGACTATTAGCCCTAGCCAGCCTCCCCTGAACACTGTCCCAAACACACATATACACCCATACACACCTGTTCCCTGCTCAGAGGCTCGAGTTCAGCTCAAATCTGAATACTTGGCCCCTGCCTGAGCCCTGCTGTAGGTATCCCAGAGCTCAACCCTGCTCCTGCCCATCCTGACTTGCTGACTGCACCCCCCAGATTGATCTTCAACCTCACTCATCACTTCACATTTGTCTGGCGATGGTTGTGCTGCGGTGGGATGCACCTCCGTGGCCACCCTGCTCTACTCCCCTCTCGGGGAGGCACTGCCCTGCCTGCCCTGGGGCCACCCTCCCACTTACACACTTCTCCCTTAGGAGCAGCCCTGCTGATGATGCTTCCTGGCAGCTACTGCCTTATTATTTGAGACAAAGAAAGATTTATTTTGTTTATCAAACTGGAAGGGACTTGAGCAGTATCTAAATGGACAGACATTTCTCATTTTACTGAATAGGTTGACTATGGTATAAAATCTATAGAAGTTCAGACTACATGCTGTATTTTATTTTTTAATTCCATTTTTTTTTTGCTATTTTTGTTGCTATAGAGCAAGTCATAGAAACCACATACAAAATTATTCCACTTTTTTACCATTTAAAATTCCGAAAGCCCTCTGGAAAGATATATGGAAGCTCAAGATTACTGATTTGAGTGTGTAACCTCACTAAATCCTCTAGTCTTTCTTGGTCAGGATCAAACTAAATGGTTGTCATACTGTTCTCTGGCCTCATAAAATCTATTAAATAGCTTTTATCATGTAAGTAGTGTGGAAACTAAAATGATAAATATGATTTAATCTGTCTATTCAAGGATAAGTGCGAAACTAATAATAAAATACAGAATTGTCATTCTCCTAGCTTACACATTTGTCAATGGAATAGACAAAGATATGATGACTATGCAGAAATTGTGAAAGATGGTATAACGTAAATATGACAAAATCAACAGCCAATACAAAGTGAACTGCATGAAATCCAGATCAACACAGACAGGGAAGGAGACCTGCTCTTTTAGCATTCAAATGAGATAAGAATTTAAACTTGTATTTCATTTAATTCCTATTCATAAAATAAAATATTTAATCTTACATAATTTAGCATGTCTGACACTAAGTATACAAGCATTTGAAATGGTCTTTCTTGAGTCAAGAGTTTGCTCAGGGTAGTTCAGAAACCATTCATGTGTCTTTGTGAATAAGATCTTGTGCTGATTTGCCTAGTTACTTTCCTTTAAATGTTTTACCCATCTTAATAATTTCAAGACTTCCAGATAAAAAACACACAAACCACATTTTCAAATGCAATTCTAAAAGATGACAATAAAGCAAGTAATGTGATTTTCCTAAAGTGCATGTACACACTAGACTGTCACCCATTTCTCACTTTTCAGTATTAGGCTCTTCTACTGGAAAAGAGAAAACCATCTCTAATATGCAAACAAAGCATCAAATAGTGGCAACTCAAACTCCTTGGCCCAGAAATCTTCCTGTTAATATGAGTGTCTGTTGTCTTCCTCCTTCATTACCCAAGTCTGCATGCTGCTGTGGCTGATACCACCAGATACAGCAAATGTACTAAAAATCCTCATGTAAATTTTTTAAGTGGAATTTTGTTGGAGGAGAGAAGAGAGATTAGCTGTGGAAAGCAGCACAGATATGTGACTGCCTGAGCTCTGAGAACTGTTTGCTGTGTTTGTATGGACTCTTGCTATGTTAAGGACTGTTTGCAGTTTGAAATCTGTACAAAGTTTGAGGATTTTATTATTATATATGTTTTCCCTTTATTTCACTGTGTGTCCCTGCTGGAAACTTCTATGTAACCCACCCCTGATTGGTCCCTGCTTGCAGCAGGGTACCATTCCCTTATATGGTATCACCTGGCTCTCTGTTCCAGTTTTGAAGAATCTTGCCTTGTATGGCTGGGTCTGCCCCAGGCCCTTCCCAAAAACCTTCCCAGGGTGCTCCTGGGGTCAGGACCCAGCCCCCCGACCCTATTTAAGTTGTAACGTTTTGAATAAATGCTCTCTCTCCATGCTCGCCTCGGCAGCACCAACCTCACTCCCCGGAGTGTGTCCCTTTCTTTCTACGCTGCCCCCACCTACCCCGCAAAACCGCAGAATTTTACTTCCAGTTCAACAAACATGAAAGGCATGAAGTCTACATTTAACTGCAAAAAACATTCAGTCAGAAACCTGCTATGTTGTTAGGGCAAAAGACCATCTTTTTCTTTTAAAGGATTACCCTCAAAAAAATATATCCATTTTCCTTCTTTCATGTCTTGAAGCTCTTTTGGTTACACCAACTAGAAATCAGATCCCTGAACTGACTGCCAGCCTCTGCACTTAGGTTCCTTAAAGAGATGAGCCATGTGGTCTTCTGTTTCTTCTTGCATCCTAATATATCAAAATAGTATCTTGCTAAAATCCTGATTCTACAACATCCTAGCTTTTACATTTGTCTTGGATAAAAGTAAGCTGTTTAGTGTCTATCAAAATTGGAAAGGAGGTGGTTTGGATAACTAATTTTAAATTTTATTTATTAAGAATTCATCGTTGTTGATGTAACTCTATCCCATATGTCCTTGATCAATAACAAAATCTACAACATTATAATTAATGTAAATGAGACTGCCCAGACATGACTTTTTGCCTGTACTGGGGACAAAGATCTCAGTCCCTCTAAGCCTCCCAACTTGTGAGCTTATGCATACATTAGCTGTGATCAAAATAAGAACTGAATACATTTATGAATGAATGAAGGAGCTATGATGAATCTTTTGCTAACATTTAAAATGGAGAACAAATCAAAATTCCAGTATAGAGCTGTTGTTCTATTTTTCTGGGGAAAAAAAAAAAAAAAAGAGATGAGTTATAGAAATTAATTATTTGTATGATTTCCAGTAAGGTTCCAATGATTACTGCTCTGTTATAATTTCATTATGAGTACTTTAAATAGAATTAAAGAAGAAGAGTTAATATTTCTGACATTTGACGCTTTGTTGAGCTGAATCTTGAGATGAAGGTAAAAGAAAGTAAACATGCCATGTTGGAATGACTTATTTTGCAGCTCATAATGGCAATTAATTAATTTTTAAATAAGCTTAGCTGGGGACCACTGCTATGTGAAAGGCGAGAAATACTATTTTTAAATCTCCTACATATATTTATACGTCAGAAGTCAAATAAGTAAATGCATTACTTTACCGTAGATTAAGTTAAAATGGGGCAGTAATAAAACAAAATTAAAGAAAAACAAGAAGGCATATCTGTTCTAATCAAATTATAAATTTATAGACTGGTGTACTAGCCAAGGCTGTAGAACCAAAGCACTGGAGCTTCTTGTAAAACAGATGGCACACAGAGGGACTAGAGTGCTGAAGAAAGAAGCTATCCATGATGACCTAAAGGGCCTTTACTTGATCTTGAATTTAATTTTTTTTTTCCTATGGATTTTTTTGGGAAAAAAAAAGAGTTAAAACAATTTTGTTTTCATATTAATGAGACAAAGAACATATTATGCACAAGTGTATACATTAAACAGAATTGTAATAAAATTCCATTAACTACTCAAGAAACTGAAAAGTTTTCTGCAATTTAGCTAATTTTGTAACACAATCTTTATACAATTGGATATGCACATATCCACATATATGTCCACAAATATTAAAATAATGCTGTCCAAAGCAATTATTTTTAATATATTGAGACAATTACAGAATAATTGTTTCACTTTAGTAAAGATATGCAACATGAACTTTATCACATTCTTAATTAAATGAGGTAAAAATTCACAATGTGAAATTATTCTGTTTCAAATAGTCTACATCAGCAAGCAACAGATGTTCACAGTTATATGTTAAGCTGTATAACTCTCAGGATATAAATGCAAGTGAACTGCTATATATGCAGAGGGTAGCTGTGTTTCTAAGTGGGCCTTCACCTGAGAAAGTATAATTAACATACATGAAGAAGCATATAATTTTTCAGAACAACCAAAGCATTCTCAAGGAATCCCATGGTGTAAATGATCTTATTTACTATCAAACTATATTATGTGAAACACATTATATCTGTATCCTTTAGGCCAAGAGCACAGACAAGATGGTTGAAAAGACCAAAAAGAAGACGTGAAACAGGGTGATATCCCAAATTACAAGAGGCGGGGGGGGGAGCTAGGTAAATCGGAACTTAATTTTAAGTCACACTAGAATGCAATCAGAATAAACACACACAAGCTCAGAAGCCTTTTCAGATGAGAGCCTGAAGGCTCTGTGTTTTTATTCAGTTCTTCCTGCTTTACTTCCACCTTTTTTTTTTTTCAAGTAAGTAGATAGGTCTCAGCTTCTAGACACTTCCTTAATAACAGCTGACTGACAGGCAACATTTCTATGTTGCAAAAATGTTTGAACTTTCAAATTTGTTTTTAATTGTGCTCACAGGGTTTTCTCAGAACAGATTTACACCAAACTGCCCTTGTTGGATTTGTTGTGCATGCTGTTGTACACTTACTCAGTGATATCATATGAGCAACATATTTTTACAAAAGCATATTATTCTGAACCTGTTCACATCAGGTCTAGTTTTCCAAGGAACCCAAGATCAGGAATATCTCTTGGTTTGGTATCTTTCTGACAAATCAGAATATTAGTTTATAGCCATGTGGATATTTTCTGTTGCATATAATTTAATAGATTTATTCTCAATTAAGACTGTGGGTTTGTGTTTGTTTTTTTTTTTTTTTTTTTTTTTTTTTTTTTTTTTTTTTTTTTTTTTTTTTTTTTTTTTTTTTTTTTTTTTTTTTTTTTTTTTTTTTTTTTTTTTTTTTTTTTTTTTTTTTTTTTTTTTTTTTTTTTTTTTTTTTTTTTTTTTTTTTTTTTTTTTTTTTTTATTTAAATAGCTATATAGAAACTACAAAACAATAATTAGTGATTTAACTATTAAAATACCTACTGAGTAATATAAAATGTATGTCCTTTTAGATCACATGTGGCTGAGTATATTATATTTTAAAAAGAGGTAAGAAATATTAAATGTTCTGATTTTTAATTTAAAGAGCTTATCCTGAAAAGTTTCACCCTCCAGATACACAGATACATTTCCTTTGGTTTTGTTTCACCTCAATAGTAGGGTTTTTCTATGAGAAATATATCCATGCTTAGAAAGGATAATCAGTTTTGTGTTTGTCAGTACTAAAATCTTAGCCACAGGTAATAATTTGCACTATAGTTTATACAAAGTCTCCCAGAAGTTCCAGAAAGATGATTCAATGGTTTTATTTCTTTTCTCTGTATGTCTTTGCATTCTTTATCTCTGAAGTGTATTAAGTACTTATGAAAGGCCTCCATAAACAAAGTACTCACAACAGTAACATTAAAGAGACTCACTAACATGTAAAGCTGAAACTGAAATATTTGAGGCCTTTGCAAGATATTAAATAATGGATATTTGGAGGAAAACTAATATTTTTAAATGGACAGATTTGTGAGTCAGGAAGAGGAGACTTCAGGTTCTGACACATTCTCAAACTTGTTAATGTGATTTTGGCCAAGCTGCTTGATGTGTTGGTGTCCAAAGTCCTCATCAGAAAAATGGGAGTAATCTTATGAGCTTGTCTTTTTAGATTATCATATATTCAGTACAAAGGTTGCTTATTATTATGTATGATGCCTGAAAAGCAAGACCCTGGTTCAGATTTGGCTAAGACATGCTACTATTATGCAAATTATGGTTTAAAACCTCACTGAAGATATTTAAAGAACAAAAATTCCAAGGATTAGTATGTTCCTAATTTTTCGGCAGAAAAAAAAATCTGACTTTGCTCATGCTGTACCACATTTGAATTTAATTTTCTGTATTTTCTTTATTGCTTTGTTTTTGTTTTTTTTTTTTTTTTAATTTTTCACTAATGTTGAATTAAGTCTTATATTACTATATTTATTGCATCTCTTGCAGCAGCTATACGTTTGCTTTACCATTGTTCAATTAAAATGAATGGTTTAGGAAAAAACACATAAAATAAGAGGGTGGTGATGTAGTATTAGGTATACTTTTGTTATTTCTACCCCTTCATTTGGCAATGAGTAGTCAGACTCCCAAGCTGTATGATTCCACTCATTGTATCATGTAGAGAAAGGAAACCATAATCCTGTTGTATATGAGTAGAAGAAACTTAGTTCCTGTCAAACATATAACATCCTGGTGTTTCACAGATGGAGTTTAGACTGGATATCTCATATATCTAGCATAGACAATAAGGAATGAAGGGACAAGGAGGTAGTGAATGAAATTAGACTTTGGACATCATAATCTTTCTCTGCCATAGTAACTAGTAAGAATTCCGAAACAGTGTCAGAAGTCATTGATATTATATAACAGTTCTAAAGTGTATCATGGTCAATGTGCTTGTTTCTACCAGCATTGCAACTAAGTATGTGTGTCATGTACACATATACACAGATATGTATGTGTGTATGTATTCTTTCAAGTTACGGTACTCATATCATTCCTATATGCAACTAAACACATTTGCCTCTTTTGACTATACAGCTCACAGACCTGTGTAAAGTTCCTGGCTAAGCCAATACAGTCTTAGAAAAATACAGGTAAGAGTGGTCTTGATTAGAATATATTAGTGCATGTATTTGGGTTGGAGACAAGCTGATACTAACTATATCTCAATTATCCCACTAATAATGAATAAGTTTCATACTCCTTAGCTTTTGCTATGAAAATGGAAATAACTTCGGAATTTTTTTAAATTTTTTAAATTTTTTTTTGTGATGGTTTTAATCAAGAATCATAGTACAGGGCAAATCTATGCACAGCTATACAGTTTTCACATATATGTATATTTGTCCCATACAAATTTTAACAATACATTGTAAAATAATTAGATATGCAGAGTGATGTCATCTGACTTTTTAAAATATGGTGGTACTCTGAAAATGCCCCTCTAAAAGTGTTTCTCTCACTGCTCTATTTCTTATACACTGTCTTCCTCTCAAATAAAATTAATCAGCTTGTAAAAAGAGATTAATTACCTTCAACATGACAACTGTAATCCCTTCAAATTCTTCCAATCAATATAATAAGTGTAAGGTAATTTGGTGCTGAGTTCAAGTCTTCTGTATTTTCTTCTTAAGCAGTAAAAACAAAGTTTTGTTATGCATTGGTCCTTTAAACATGTGGATGGCTACAGAAATCATAAAAAGAATTCCTTATTTTTGGATATGAATCATCTACCGTATAATTTGCTTTTTTTATTTGCTTAATGGGCACTAGGACTTCTGGGTTGTTTCTCACTTTACCTCATTTTAGAGATTTATTATATTTATTGTTAGGTGTATGTTTTACGTTGTACAAATCTGTTCTAGTTTTTAATTGTGATTTGTACATAGCCCTTTGCCTTTGATGTAACAGTAATTTTTCTGTTATGCATCTGTTCAGTAGTACCTTATATTCTACATTTTTTACTATTCTTTAACTTTTGCACTAGATCATCCTTAAAACATACATTATATAATGCTTCAACTAAAGCGTACAGCTCCAAGGTTGTCTGTTGGTGTCTTTCCCATAAATAATAAGGATTAAACCAAGTTCTCAACAACACATAAAAGTTCTCAACAAGACAACAGTCTATACTGGAAGTTATTTAAAAAAAAAAAAGAAAGAAAGAAAACAAAAACCAGAAAATAAAATAGAAGCCCAAACTAACAGATTTTGGAAAGTACAAATTAAAAGCTTAGAGACAATTTTTGTGACTTTTGGGACTTTTTTAATACTCTTGTGGGTTCAAATGAACTTGTCACCATTTACGTAACATCACATCTGCTTAAGAAGAAGAAAATAAGTTATTATGAGATGGTTGTTGCAATGTATGAGTCACCCTGTCCTTGTAGAGTATTAAATGCCATTAAAGACTAACTTTTGAAGATTCAGTGAATGAACAGTACATTGAACAGTCAACAAAATTGATGCACACTTCAGATGAAATACCCAGTCTTGTAACTTTGACATATTCTCTTACTGTCTGAAGAAAACTGTCCTCCTAAGGGTCTCAGTTGTGGAGGAGACTAACAGACAGTGGTTGGAGTTTCCACTACCAGTGTTTTTAGTCATTACAAAACCAAGGCAAAGTAACTGCAAAAAAATAGATTGATTTCATTGTGACTGTGCAGTATTTCATCATTTGGCATTTTTTGTGTACATTCGGTCTGTTCATTTATAACTGTCTCATGACAGGCAAAAAATAAAGGAGCAAACCTATTGTTACCTTCACCAAATGATTGAGAGGTGCAGACAGATATCTACACTCAGTAAAACTTACAAGTATATAAATATAGCTCAGAAGCCTGGGAGTGACCATCATGGATACTTCTACAGAGATAACGCAGTGAAAGTCAGCCTTTTAAATTGAATCTCCCGGAAGACCCATGTACTACGCTTACCTTTGTGTTGTGGTGCAGTTCAGTGTGCATGTTCTGGATCCCTTTCAGATGAAGATAAATGAGCAAAGCAATTGTATGCTAAGTTTAAACATGCATTGTGCCTGTGGGACCCAACTAGAGATAATTCAAAGTCAGAAGCTCCTGCAATATGTACAGTGTGGATTTCAGGTCTTCAGCCAATTCCCAGTTATGTACACAACTTGCTAATGTATACAGAGCCACTGACTCCATCTGTCTCAAAAGTACCTTGACTCCTAATAGCTTATATCAGTTGTCTGGAGTAAGGCAAGAATTTAATGAATGTGGGTTTCATGAGTCAGAGAAGGTGTCTGTATCTCATGGCACCCATTGAATTTCTATTGACATATAAATTTCTATGACAATATAAAACATTTCTGCTTAAGCAGAGTTACAGTTTCCAGTATCATTATGGTGTTCATTAAAATGAACTGTGTAGTTAGTAGTCCTTTCTGAAGATTTTTTTGAAGTGTTTTTAAGGTTACAGTGGTCATCATTAAAATATCATCACCTGCCACATACCTGACATGGTTACTTCTTGCTTAAAATGAAACAAAAGTTTCTCAGATGCTGCAGTGTCTGCTGACTCTTCAAATGATGACCTGATTATTTTACTATTTTGATGATGTGTCACAGTTTACAGTGCATGGTTTAATAGAAGAGATTTGCTTACACATTGTTCCTAACATGAAGTCACTTTAAATTAAGAGGACTGGTGGAGAAATGCTCTTAAAACAGCCCAAAGAGACATGTTAATATCTCTTTTGCTCAGTAATGAGAGCTAAACCAGGAGACAAGTTTTATGAAGATATTAAGCATAGCAGGTGAGAATGAATTTTTTCATCATACATTCCATGCTATTTAGCTTGTTTGGTTTAACCAATAGGAAAGAGAAATTATCCTTTACTCCCCAGGGACAAAGAGCAGAGCAACTATTTCACACATACCTGTGAAGTCATACAGATGTTGAAGGTATCTAGAGAATTCAGGGGTAATAATAATAACAGTGTAATACTGATTTTTTGCTTTAGTTATGTTCCCTCCTGGATGAGGAAAATGCAAGTATGGCAAAAAACTTATAACAGGGAAATATTGTTATTACTCCAATCAATATTTAACTAATTTGTACTAACATGAGCAAGACCTGTGATACAAGCTTCCTCATATAATCCAAGTGAATATTTTAGACATTATATTACAGGGAAATTTGCATATGAAATCTCTCACCTCTCTTCCCTTTTTCTCCATCACTCACTTCCCCTCGCTTCCATATCTTTATATGTACCTTACAGTGAATCTTCAAGTTGGTTTCCTTTTTGTTTTATAAACAAAATAATGATCTATACAAATGAAATCCTGGATGGTATTTTCATTGAAAGATTTTAAAGTAAAAAGAGATCATTACTAAAGACAGGAAGAAAAGAAACAATCTTGAAAGGTAAGAAGAGAAGTAGCAAAAGTGGACAGAGAAAATTTCCTTTCGTACAGACTGCAAACAGAAAGGCACTGAGAATATATGCTGTGAAAATAAGCAGACTCGTAGAAATTCTGACATCCATATCCAGCTTGGATTAAACTTCTTTTTACTTATGTGTTGCTTTTTTTGTTTTCCTTTTTTTAAATCTTTGTCTTCATGTTTAACTGTTTTTATCCCTTATCTCTGCCTCAACTTCTCTAGAACTTAAACTGGTCTAATTTATTTGCCAAAATTATTTTGACACCATTTGTTTTTTATCTGCCTAAAGTAGTAAATTAATGCAATATATAACACTCTGGAAAAGAGCGAGGTTATAAGGTAAGTGCTCAAGAATGATTGTTGGTATCCAGTAGCTACCAAAGTGAATCTGGTATTACTTTTATTTTATCACCTCTCCTTGACCAAATCTTTGTCTATTGTAAATTGGCCTGATTTCAAACAGATTCCATTAAAGCACAGAGCTTTATAACAGCTAAGAATATGACTGTGGGAAGGTACCCATGTAAATACATACAAAAGAGTTCACAAACTTAGACATAGGTTATTTATTCACCTTTAATTAGTATTTTTATACAGAACTTGAACAAAAAGCATGTTTAATGGATGACAAACTTCCCAAGAATAATTTGGAGTTCATATAGGCTAACAAACAGCAAAACTTAACTATATTAAGGATATTGTTGGACATAAATTCTGGGGGAAAAATTATATAAGAGACTACATATTAACATAACTATGTTGATATAGTTCATTCAAGCAATGTCTGAAGTCACATCCTCTTATAAACCTGGATGCCTTTTTTTTTTTTTCTGAAAAGCAGAAGAATAAAGAATTAATTATTTACTCCTTTTTTCATTCTCTGCACTGCAATGTTCTGTAGGAATATTTGCATAGACAGAAAAACATAACTTTATATTCTAGACCTTTCTTTCAGAAGTTGTATTAACTCTACTTTATCTATTAATCTCTATATAAAATATATTTATCCCCTCAAACATACAGACTCTTCCACTTACTATACCTGACTATGCCAGGTTATTTTATTTTTCCGTCAGTAAAGGTACTGAGACACCTTTTGCCTTACTACATATGAGGGCATAAAGAGTCAGTCATTTAATTGTGCCATGGAAAATGGTATGTGCAATTTCTGAAATAATTGTAACTAACAGGAGAATATATTGAATATTACATAACATCAGAAGTGTGAGTTGGAAAGAAACTGCTTCCTACTCAGCAAATGACTTAAAATAAAATTCTGGTAAAGAAAATCTCAATGTGTCTGAAGTACTATTTTTTATGACGTGAATTCAACCTTCCTGATAAGTTCGACGGTTTTGTCCATCACTATAATTTTTTTATTGATTGTCAAATACTCTGAGTGCTCCAGCCAAGTATCTGGTATGATAGATATGATTGGTGATGCACAACCCTTGGGCAGAAAGTGGGCTGAGAAATATTGAAACTGATTTCTTATTTAGATTTCAAATTTTTTTGCATAATTTTTCAAGGTAAGTGTTATAAGTAGGTAATAATGATGAGAAGGGTGTCTAATTAGAGTGGTCTCCACTAGCTTTTTAAATTATAGTTCATTTTAGTGTCTATAACCTGATTCTCAATTTTGTGTTCCAGTATTTTGCTGTGTTTCTGTCAAAGATTGTTGATAGCTCTAAGACTATTCAGATCCACTCAACATTCTATATTTTAAAAGTAAAATTATAGTTTCTCTTTTTTTCTTTCTTTCCTTTTCACAACATTTATTCACATCATTAATTAGCCAATAAGGCTGTGTAGAACATGAAGGGGAAAAAAGGAAGAAGTACTGCATTGCTTGCTTCCATTCTATTTTGCATTATAACCAGCATATGCATCTTTTCATCCAATGGTCCATTTGTAAAATATCCCCATAAGGTTTCTCTGAATCAAGGTTTTACAGCACAGCACAACTCAGTTCTATTTCTCTCTGCTGCTGCTGAAGAACCAGCATACAAATGTGTATTTTCTTTGATAAGTTATTTTAGTGTCTGAGGGAACTGCAGCATAGACTCCCTGAGCAATTGTAAAGCCTATTAATATCCTTTCTGGTAGAAGCATATGCTATCTTTGGACATCATCAACTGAGAACTGCATTGACCAAAAAAAAAAAAAAAAAGAAATAGCAGTTTTATGTAAGAGCCTCAATATTTTCTCAGTGATGTACATCACAAAGTAAGTTATATGTATGCTTTTAAGAAATGCATATTCACATCTCTTTTGAAAACAAAACAAACCCGAAACAGCTGTCTAGATAGCAAAGTAGTGTTCATGACATGCAAACTAATACTTCTTTCTTTTTTCTTAATGGAAATCAATAATCCAGCAGCAGCTTTGAGATCACTGTAAGCATCATACAGGAGCTGATTAGAAGTGAAATTGGTATAGTTAAAATGAAACAAAACAAGATGCCTTGTACTGTGGTATTTTAGCAGAATAGGAAAAGAACTATTATTTTCCTCCTTGTGGAATAAACAGAATGCATAATAAGCACTTGCAGCACTGCATAGAATCGATTTAACTGGAGAACAAATACATTTATAACTCACTTGTGGCTTTGACTTCAGTTGAATTAAGAGGTGTTCTCATTACTTGCGGAATGCAAATGCTATTCCATAAGTGCCTAGGCACCCTAATGTGTGTATACTAAGCTCTGAACTTCATGAAAGAAATTCTATTAATCCTAACTATAGGCTTACTAGTTAGAAATAAGTATATAAAATAATACAACCAATGATTATTTGGCATGTTCTGTGTACACTGGGAAGAAATCTCACCAGCAGTAAAAGAACACTAGAGTATTATCCCAACATATCCATATTAAACAAAAAAGCAATGTTTCTTCATATTTCCACAGTGACCTCTGCTGAAGAAACTCATAATCTCATACCCTTTATTAAGTACTACGGCCTCACTATCAAAGCATTACAGAATGTGACCACTTCTAGCTGACATGGTACACAGGGCTTCTCTGCCTGTGCTCTGAGCCAGCCAAAGCCATTAGAACATTTAAGCCAGATGCAAAACTGAATCATTCCCTCACTGTGATTTCAGAGGATTATAGTCTGACATTACACATATTATCAGGCTATATTTGACTAGGAAGTAACTTGTGTCCTTTTTGCTCTGAATATCAACAGACCAAGCTTAGTATTACTAGGCATGTCTTACAAAGGAGTGCACTAAGCTTAGGAATCACTCTGACTTGGCTTTTCTTGAAGAGTTGTAAATCCTTAAGAATTCATCTTTCTGTTTGCAAATGGTACACAAGTGGTGCTATTGGACCTGATGATGCCTCCCAGACTTACCTACAGTACAGAGAGCTCTGGCTGCTAGGAAGCACAACAATGATACTCATCCTTCATGTCAGGAAAGAACAGCAGGATTTCTTCGATCTCTTGGCAGAGAGTGTAACCATTCAATATCAAAGATCATAAAAATGGAAGCAATGGAAATGAGGAGTAGTAAGCTGGGAAGTTAAGACTTATCTTTATGCAGAATATAGTCACAAATGGCTTCCTCTTGAAGGAACAGGGAATATTATTTCTGCTAGGAAAGAAAAGCTATCAGAGGATGACTTCAGTCTTTCTTGTATTGAATCACATGGGAAAGCTGTTTTTCCTGACTGTATCTAATCTAACTATACCCCTAATTGATGCATTTGACTAAGCTGGGTGAGTTGAATAAAGACCTACATATTTTATTAAGCATTTTATTAATTTCCTCTTGTACCTAAAATTAAGCATGTAAAATCTTGTTAAATAAATTTCTGGAAACTCTATTTAGATAAATGGCCACTGCATCCTGTATTGTGCAGATGAGTAACAAGAAAAAACAACCCACAAAAAAACTAAAAAAAAAAAANAGTCTGGATCTGGATTTGCATCATAAATATACAGATGCATACATACATATGATATTTATATATATATATAAGTGTAAATGTGTTTTTTTAGCTGACGTGGGCATACATGCAGTAGTATCAGTGGAATCTGGAAAAAATTCTGATCTGAAACTTTAAATCTTTTGTTCAGTTTTATTATTCTGCAGACTGGTTATTCCTACATTTTATCAAGGGAATGCTTAGAAAACTTATTTTAATTCTAGATTAAAATTGATGTAAATATTATCATTGTCACAATTGGCAAAACAAAGACTATAAAAAAAATTATAATCTTTCATTTACTAGGGGAAATTATATACCATAATTATAAATAACTTAGCATGCATTTAAAATTACCTTTATGCATGACAATATTGTGTGTGTCGAAAAGTGTCTACATAAGGAAAAGAAAGAACAAAATGTAAAAGCCATTTATATTCTGTGTTGTTTTGATTTCTATTGATCTTCACTCAGCCAAGCAGTATATAAATGAATACAGTGGTATGAAGTGTTTTAGAGGTTTATTGTTTGATTGTTTCATTTTCTTCAGTTTGCAAAATTTGTTTTTCACAGACGGAATTTACTGTGTGACCTTAGACAATTAGAATCCAAACTCTCATACTTTTTAATAGCAATGGCATGTTCTAAAAGGAAGTGTCTCTAAAATACCTATGTAATAATTCAATTGTATTAAACCATTAAAGCTTTTATTTAACTTCTGAAAATTCTAGATAGATTTTTCACCTTTGAAATATCCTTGTATTGTCTTGTAGCTTTTGTTACCTGGAGAGACATAAATCCTATTTAGATCCCTTTTCTTGTACTTTCATAGAAGAAGTTGTATGACTTGAATAAAATCTCATCGTTTTCAAAATACTAAAACAAATTTCCATAAAACTCTTTGTTGTCACACTCCCATTTATGGAACTTGCACAGTATTAAAGCAAAGTCACTATCTAAAACAACTAACACACTACTGAGGAGAAAAATGTATGCACTGACTTACTCTGAAAATTTTAGATAAAATAGAAAAGCAAACTGCATAAGGTTAGTTAAGCTATATTAAAAACAAACTATAGTGAAATATAAAATGACATTTTATGTTTCTGAATGCATGTAAATAGAAACAGAGAAGAAAAAGCTAAATAAGAAGCAACTCTAGGTATGTGTCTCTTTCACTGAAGTTGAAAGGTTGAGTAGTCAGCCTTACCTCTATGCCCAGAAAGATCACAGAAAGTATCCTCCTAAAAGATATGTCAAGGCATCTGTATGACAGGGAGATGATTACAGTCAGTACAGCTTCAGAAAGGGCAAATCATGTCTGTCTAATCTAACAGCCTTCTACGATGCCTGCATTGGTGGATAAGGGAAAAATCTGCTGGTATCTGTCATGACTTCTGTAAGGACTTTGACATACTCCCACACAAAAAACCTGTGTCTCTAAACTGGAGAGATGGGAGTTTAGTGGATGAACTTTCTAATGGATAAGGCAATGGCTGGATGGCTGCATCCAAAGAGTTACTTATAATCCATGGCTGTATGTCTGAATAGAGATCAATAGGAACTAGTGTCCCTTAGGGATCTATTGGAACTGGTAATTTTCAATATATTAATCAAAAACATGGTGAGATTAAAAGCAGTCTCAGCACATTTTTGGATGACACCAAACTAAGTGATGCAGTTGATATGGTAGAAGGAAGGAATGCCATTCAGAGGAATCTTGACAGGCTGGAGGAGTGAGTCAGTGTGAACCTGATGAATTTCAGCAAGAGCAGGTGCAAAGTCCTGCATCTGGGTTGGGACAATTCCAGTATCAATACAGATGGATGGATATGTGGATGGATGGATGGATGGATGGATGGATGGATGGATGGATGGACAGATGGATAGCAACCCAGCAGAGAAGGACATTGATAGAGGAGAAATTAGGCATGAGCTGACCATGAAAACTCAATACATGGACTTGTCAGTGAGTCCAGAGCAGGACAGTGAAATTTACTTGATCACCTGTGCTATAACAGAAGCCTAACAGAGTTGGGGTTGTTCAGCCT
>VXBX01005802.1:0-15592 GCA_013400415.1 Scytalopus superciliaris
AACCAAAACAAACAAAAAGAAAACCCAGCTGAGTTGCCATTTCATTTCCGCACTTAATTTTTTAGAAAATTTGCTGGATATTGCAAAATATACTAAACCAATGATGAGATATTTTCCTCTCCCACAGTTGAAACTTTTCTGTGTTGTGTGGTCTGTAAAGCACCTTCCAATTTAGATATGTGAATCTCATTAACGTGGTCTGTATATTTTTTTTCAGATTAATGAGGAATTTAATTAAAACATGACCTAGTACTCATTTCATCAGCATTCAACAGTCAAGTCCTTTTGACATGATACATTGCTGTTTTTCACAGATCCACATTTTAAATACTAGCCAATTTTCAAAGCAGCAGAGAGCAGGGGTGGCATACCCTGTTATTAGGGACAAGTTATTGAATCCTAAAAATAACAAAAAATTAAAAAAGGTCTTCATTTAAGGAAAGTGCACAGAGTTACATTCTACCTCTCTTTGAGCAATAGTCTTCTTAATAGGCTAAATAAATGATTTACCTTATAACTCAGGTTCAAAACAATGATATTTTATGTCTTGTATTAAGGAGATAAAGATTAAAGGTAAATATTAACTGACAAGCTCTTGTCATACTTTTTCAAGAAATTATGTCATCAAGGCCTAAATTTACAGCTCTTCACTCTGAAGAGTATTATGTGGTAGCAGTGCTGAAAAATTTGTGTAGAAGAAGTGCTAAAATATTGTTTCAGTAGTTTGACCAGGTCTTCTTGTAATGTAACTAAGCTGGCTAATCTTCATGTACTGCTTCAAGTGTTCTTATTATGCAAGTAACTACCTATAACTTTTTTAAACATTTGATAGTGCCCAAATCTCATGAGACACAATAAAACATAAAGAGGATAAGGGGGAGGAAAAAAATGTAGTACAAAGTGTAGGGCAGGGTCAACTAGGGCAGGTTTGTCTGGGACTGTATCTTCTCAGGCCATGAATATCTCCAAAGATGTTGATATTTCCACAGTCTGTAAGAATGTTTAATCATCTCCACTGTGAAACTTTTTTCTTTCTTAGGTTTAAATATAATTTATTGTAATTTCATGTGAGCCCATTTTCTCTTAGCCTGTTCCTGGGCACCCCAGAGACGAGTCAGGCTTGGTCTTCTCATTGCGCTCCCCAGCAGTATTTAGCTGCATTGACCACTTGAGACTCCATTCAGCTACTGATGTATGGCATTCAGGGCATCCTTGGTTGTCCACCTCCAGAAAAGGGGAGGAGGGACTGAAAAAACAAAACATCTGTGTGTGACTGTGCCCCCTTGGAAAAGCAGCTCTAGGACACACTGGATAGTTCAAATGATGGTAATATCCATGTTTGGAAAGTTCATACTGGTATGAAAAATGCCATTAAATATTCAGAAACGTTTTGCATAAAATTGATCAGTGTGCTTATCCTCTATCTGCTATTACACAAATCATATATATATAATGAAGCAAGAGTTACATCAGAACTTGTCTGATCAGTTTATCTTCTGCAGAAGCTATCTTGATCATACGTGGTAGATTTTGTATTGTCACATGTTGATAGACTTCAGGGAATTTTAAAATTGGCTTTCAGTGATCCTAATGAACAGGTGGACCTGTTGTATTGTGTCTCGTTAGAGCTGCACCTCCTATGTGTTTCCAGTGCCTGCCTGAATGATATAAATAAGGGTGAACTTAGACTGTTAATGAGGAGTAATTTGGACTACTGGAATGATGAAGCTGGCATTAACTTCTGAGGCACACTGCAGAAATAGGAGATTCAAAGCTGCATATTAAGAAATGCTTCCCCAAAACGGGGGTTGCTATGATATGTGTAAGGGAAATAGTCAAAGCCCTTCTGCTTGGGCAGAAGAGCAAGTGGAGAGATAATTGGGTTTATGGTGCATTTGAAGCTCTTAAAATATGATTTCAGAACTTGGATTTTGTGGTATATTAGAAGGCTGATTATTAGCATTATCTAGTAAAATTCACAGAAAAAAATTCCTATGTAAAGTTGATAAAATGGAAAGAGCAGGAAATATTTGGAAACTTTACAAGAATATGTATGATAATGTTGCATGAATGTCACTTACCAGGTGCTCTTGAACATCAGCTAGAGCACCAGTTTGCTTTCCTTTAATGAATAAAATTGTGTACTGGAAGACTAATTGAAATACATCACTGTGAAGAATACGTACCTCTTTACATCTTTTGTTGCAGTCTGTATTTTGGAGCTGCTAGTCCTTTTCATTATAATGCAAAAGTTGAATCACTGTTGTTTTGTGTTTTCCCCTAACACCTTGCTTAAGGTTTTGTGATTCACATACTGTTTTAGAAGATACTCCTTTGGTGTCATTCTTCATGGAATGTGCTGCAATGAGTGATGAGGCTAGAATTAAGTCTGGATTCTCCACTTGTAAAGAAACAAATTTCCTAAGATTATAAAAGCTGGATCAGTTTCCTAGTTGCAGAAAATAAAGATTAGTCTTTAAGACCAAGATATATTATTACAAAATCTTTAAAATACTTGAATTAATACTTCCTAAAAAAAAAAAAAAAAAAAAAAAAAAAAAAAAAAAAAAAAAAAANAAAAAAAAACAACAAAAAACCAAAACAACAAAACGAAAACTCGTACAGTGTATCAGTATTATTTTACAACTTCTCTGAGGTTAAGATCTATGTTAAAAATTAATAATCAAAAATTTAAATATTAGAGGGGTCATTTTTCCTCTGTGCTAAGCTCCCTACAAGCTATGGACTTCATGACTGACTATGAATGTCAGTTTTTAAAACTAGATTGATCTTCCTCAAATTAGACAGTAAGATTAGAAAGTCTTTGGGTTTAGTTCAACTGCATTTTTTTTGAGATGAAGATTTTGTGTTCACAAGTTTTCTTAGAAATTCCATAATTCTTCCCTCTTCACCCTGTTTCTAAAATAAGTAGGTTGTTATCTTCATTGTAACATCTAAACAGCAATTTCTTTTAAAAAGGCAAAGTTAGTGATACTAACTTTAATATTATATACATATATATGTGTGTGTGTGTGTGTGTGTGTGTGTGTGTATGTCTATTCAGTGACATAACCCACAAGTCTGGGTTGAAGCACCAGATATTTATTTCAAGTCAGCAGTGCTGGTCTCAGTCCTAACTGTGTTTGTTTTCCATTTCCTCTGCCATGAGTGTTTGAAATATATAATTAACTAGAGTTTTATTTCTTTTTTTTTCCCCAGATGTTCTTCAAATAATCAGCATATTTGTTCTAATTGCATGTGTGTTTGTTCTGAGAACTAATTTAATCTTAAGTATTTCACTTATGTGTGTAACACTGCTAGCTTTGCATCACATGATATGTAGTGAATGGTAGATAAGGAGATTGGAAATATAGGCTCAGTTGTGTTTATCAGCTGCAGTGCATAAACTCTAATGCATCTCATTAGAATCTCCTTAAAATGCCAGTTCAAATGTACCATAACAATGGCTGATAATTGTGTTATCAAAACACAGATAAAAAGAGAAAATGAGGTTCACATACATATTTTTAGCATTTTGAAAGATATTTATGTTGGAGGGTGGCTAATAGACAGAAGAGGACTGCCACTTATCATAAACTCAGTGTTGTGCTCTTCACCAATATATAGTGGACTACTTGAGAGGTGAATGTTTTTAAGGAAGGCTCAGATGGTCCAGTTGAGTTCCTGCAACTGCCACTAGTCTTGTCCCTCTGGCACTGTAACAATTACAGTGACTGATAACTCTTAAAGTGGCTCTTCCCACTATTCATTTGTGATGTCCGCTTGCTTTCACACACTTCTCTTCAGTGCTAAGTAGCATAGTGAAGACACATAGCTTATTACATATGTTGTTTTGACCAAAAATCCCCAAGAAACCTTTATACTGGTTTCTACTGAAGTTAAAACAGCAATTTGATCATATTAAATGAAAGGGAAGTAAATCTAAGTGCTGAACTTCCATTCAAACGAGACAATATATGTTGACAATGGGTTTCTTAGAATTTTGTTTGTTTTGTTTGAGGTCTTTGTTTGGGGGGTTTTTGGTGATTTTTTTTTTGTTTGTTTGCTTTTTTGTTTGTTTTTTTTTTTTTCCCAGTAATGCTATAGGTGAATTTTTACTGTCTGTAACCTTTTTCTACCTCAAGCACAGATCTTGTTCCACTAATATTATAGCAGTGATTATTGGGAACCATTTCTGAGAACAGAACTAACTACCTATGACTGGTTACAAGTGGGGTTCTGCAGGGCTCCATCCTCAGCCAAGTTCTCTTCAACATTTTCATTAAAGTTTTGGACACAGGACTGGAAGGGATACTAAGTTTGCCAATGACACTAAGTTGGGAGAGCTGTTGACTCTCTGGAGGGTAGAGAGATCTCAAAAAATCAGAGAGATGAGCAATCACCAACCGTATGAAGTTTAACAAGGGAAAGTGCCAGATTCTGCACCTGGGATGGGGCAACCCTGGATGTTTGTACAGACTGGGGAATGAGATGCTGGAAAGCAGTGCCATGGAAAGGGACCTGGGGGTCCTGGTCAATTGCAAATTGAATATGAGTCAGCAATGCCCTGGCAACCAGGAGGGTCAACTGTGTCCTGGGGGGCAGCAGGCACAGCACTGCCAGGGGGGCGAGGGAGGGGATTGTCCTGCTCTGCTCTGCACTGGGGCAGCCTCACCTTGAATATTGTGTGCAGATTTGGGTGCCAAAATCTAAAAAAGACATTTAGTTATTAAAAATAATTCAGAAGAGAGCCATGAGGATGCTGAACAGCATTGAGGAGAAGCCATTTGAGGAATGGCTGAGGTCACTTGGTCTGTTCAGCCTGGAGAAGAGGAGACTCATTGCAATTACAACTTCCTTGTGAGGGGAAGCGGAAGGGCATGCACTGATTTCTCCTCTGTGGTGACCAGTGGCAGGACCTGAAAGAATAGCTTTAAGATGTGTCAGAGGAGGTTAAGGTTGGATATTAGAGAAAGAGTCTTCACGCAGAGGGGGGTTGGACACTGGAACAGGCTCCCCAGGGAAGTGGTCACAGCATCGAGCTTATTGGAGTCTAAGAAGCATTTGGACAATGGTCTCAGGCACGTGGTCTGATTCTTGGGGTAGTCCTGTGCAGGGTCAGGAGCTGGACTTTAATGATCATTGTAGGTCCCTTCCAATTTAGAATATTCTATGATTATTAAAAAAAAAAAAAAAAATTGTTCTGGATCAATGAGCTAAATTTAAACAAGTTATGTGCTGATTTTATGTAAGACAGTGGCACATTTTAAGGATGAGTAATTAAGTGGGGCCAATTGATATAATCTGATGTGGCAGAATAATTACTGAGTCAATAGTGTTAGTTCATGTAAGGTTTTCATGCAAGATTTTAATTCCTTCTTGGTGCTTTATGATCCATAAAGTGAAAAATAAGTAAATATTGAAGACACATATATGAGAAGCTAGATTCTATTTCTATCATAATTTTAGGAGTCCTCTCAATATCTGACAATATTGCAAAAATAAATCTGCAAATTCCTTAAACATATATTATTTATTACAAGTAGGTGTGTTGTCCACTTTATTTCATATCTGTACATTTCACAGGTTTCTAAAGAGTTTTAGGACTTGATTTATGAACAATATTGATAAACACTATAGTTAGAAATTTTATTTGTAAAGAATTAACCAAAACTAAAAGTTAAAACTCTAATCAGTAACACTAGGATATGACCCACTTCTCTTCCTATTTGCAGGTGAGATTTGAAGCAACACTTTTCTCCTTCAAATCAAGTGGGTTTCAGTGTTATTATACCTTTTCATCTGAAATGTGTGGCTCATTGACAGTCTGTGCTGAAATCTGTTTTCACAATATCTGCAGTACTATTTTGTTAAACAAGCTCTTACCTGCTGTGACTAAAAGTTTACATTTCTATTACATGAAAAAATTATTTTATCATTCCCTCCTACTAACCTCCTGCCCAAAACCCACTTTTAAAAAATTTGTTTTTACTGGAGATTAGACCTAGAAAATGTGTGAAAGAGTATCTGTCTGCCATAGGCAATGAACACAGTGGATATGTGTAGGTAGTAAATTAGTTGGAAATAAAGAATTTGTCTTGATCGTTCACATACTTAAATGGTATTGAAAAGTCATTCTACCAATAATTTGCCACTCAGATTAAAACAGAGGATATAATCTATTACCTGGTGTAGCCTCATTTACTTCTCTATTATCACACCATTTCAGCTTGTCTCGACTCTTCACAGAAGTGATGGCATAAAGAGATACAGTAAGTAATATTATAGAACTCAGATGGCACACCCTTATTTTTACATGGGTGCAGTTTGCCTAGCCTTACCTTGGTATCACTGAATCATAGAATAGTTTAGGTTGGAAAAGACCTCCAAGATCAAGTCCAACTATTAATCCAGCACTTCCAAGTTCACCACTAAACCATGTCCCTGAGTGCCACATCTATACATCTTTTAAATACCTGCAGGGATGATGAGTCCATCACTTCCCTGGGCAGCCTATTCCAATGCTTGACAACCCCTTTTGGAAGACACTTTTCCTAATGTCCAATCTAAACCTCCTCTGATGCAACTTGAGGCCATTGCTTGCTACTTTTGAGAAGAGACTGACATCCACCTCATCACAAGTTATTTCCATTTTCAGGATGGATGTTCCTCATCATGTTTTAAAAAGTATTAAACAAACATAAAGAAAAATATAATCAACAATATTTTTAGAATTCTGTTTTAAATCAACTTTGACATCCTAGACAAAATTAATATTTTGTGAATATCAGACTGATATGTGAATGATTTATCTAAGAATTACTAATAAGTGATCCTTGGAAATGCAAATATATACAAATCCCTCTAACAATAAAATTAACAGAAGTCTTTCTTACATGATGTACAAATAAAAAAGAAAGCTACAGATATAAGGGTCTTTGGCTTCCTAATAATTCTCGTACAGCCATTTTAATGCTATGACTTATTTCAAGTGGATGGTTGTCACTGTTTCAGGTAATATATATGTAAAAATTTAAGTAGGTACAGGACCGCTAGATTGTATGTGAGCTATGCAAATATTAGAATGTCATGTTTTAAGGCCCCAGTAGCATAAGCATGTTTCTTAGAGCTTAAAATATTATTTGCTGTTTATTATTGTGATAGGGTCCTATTTTGTAGCTGATGCAGAAAATATTGCAAGTTGTGATCATAACATGGATCTCTCACTTTCATGTTAGCTTGACTGAATTATGAACACATTATACACTATGCATTTTTGGAGTAGCACCTATTTTCCTTCTAAGATGTACTTGATGTGTGTCAAGATGGTCATCACAGATTATCAGATAATTGAATTACTCTTATTTCTGCAACTTCTAAACAGTAGCATGCAAACTATGCAAGCATATTTTAATGATGTATTTAAAATGCAATGTAACATTGAACTTATTTATATAAGCAAATTGTTTTGTAATATTGGGTGACTGTAAAAAGTTTAGGGTTTTTTATTCTATGTAAAGAAGCTAGAATAGATTAGTCTATAGTGGACTCTATTACATGCAGTACATCTAGAAAAATCTGGTTTGTTCATCTACTTGGGTTTGGTCCTTAAGGATTTATTTTTGTACTTTGACAAATCAATGACCTTTGTGGAAGTTGTTGGAATGTGATTTAAAAAGTAAAATAAAACTTACGGGTGTGCTTTTGCTTTCTTTTAATGGATAAGTTCTTTAGCAAACACTTTTTGATTTAGTCTAGTGATGTGCAAAACAACTTCTAAACCTTGTTCTTGCCTTTTTAACATAAATTTTATGTGGACTTGGAAGCCTATTTCTGCATTTGGAGAACAGAGGCACAGGTAGAAGGGGGTGTGGTAAAGTACTGGATAAGCTGTCCAAACCACTTTGGATCCTGCTTTCTACCCAAATGGGTGACCTCTGCTTGAAAACAGTGTGTCTGAGTTGGAGCATTGTCAGGTTATGACTTATTATGCAAACACATTTTAAAGATACACAGAAGACACGCGTATAGTGTGTGTGTGCATGTACATGTATTTACATATGTAGAAACACATCGTGGATATGTCAACTGTAAGGACAAAAATTTACAAGAGCTGAGAGCTAAGCTCAGATGTCTTAAGTTTTCACCTAGAGACACTTGCTTTTATCATCTCCTCTATAGAAAACAATTTCTTACCTACAAGTGCCCTCCCCCATTAACTGTAACTGAAATTCATTCCAGTGTTACTTTAATTCAGTATCTTTTTGCCCTAGTGCCAGCCTATGCCCAGAAAAGATTAATTTAGTTGGTGGAATACTTGCAATCCCATCTCAGTGCCAGGGCTCTTCTGTAGTTCTGGGGCTTGGGACTCCCATCACCAGGGTTGCTTTTAGCAGCTGAGTGACATTTTTAATATTTTGATTTTTTTTAGCATCAATTTGAACCATTTGAGAGCTTACTCTCCTCCAGTGAGATGATAGATTTATTCTCTGAAAATTTTAGAATACTTTAAGAATTGTGATTCAAAAGTAAAGAGTGGGCAGAAAATAAGTCTTGCTTGCCTTAGTTTCATTGGGTTGGAACTGCTTTTATTACACAGTGCATGAGAAATAGAAGGCATAAAAGTTTCTATCCTTTATTTCTTAATCTCACTATAACTCCTTGATATGCAGCGTATCAAATTATATTTGATCCTCAAATACAAATTTTTATAAGACTTCTTACAGTCTTACAGTTATATTTCTAGCAGCTTCAGCAAAGCAAGTAACAGTGTGACATGGAGTACTCCTGAGATTATGCCTGTGATAGACAGAGTTTTTATTTCCTAATCTAAACATGCTTCAGTTCATACTTACCTTCAGGGTACATATCAACTCTTGACATTCAATCTTGCCACTAGTCTAGTGTCTTATTCCCCAGAAATCTTCCTCTCATATGAGAGTTGGTTTTATTTAAAGTATGTGGCTGGATAATGCAGTATGTTTACCTATAATTTAAAAAATATGTTCATGTTTCAAAAGCTTTCTAATATTTGTGCCAACTTACATAAAGATTGAGACATCCTGGAATTTTTAAAATTATGAAAATAGATGACATATTCTTGGTCCATTTAAAAATACATTCTTTTTGTCATTGTTATTAAGTTTCTTGTACTACAAACACCTATATCCTTTGCCTTGCCTTTCTGAGCAAAGTTAGTGAATCAGCAGGAATTAATAATTTTATGAATACAGAAAGCATTGAATTATCAGCTCTTAAAACATCCACCCAAACTATAGACAATACATGTCACCATGTAATAAAACTGTGAAAGCACCTATCAAGAGCTGCTCTAGAGTTATTAACTGCTCTAAATCCCTATTAGTGCTTGTTAAACAGGGTTTTCTTGGTGGATTTTTGGTTGGTGTTTTGGTTATTTGGTGGTTTGTTTTGGTGGGTTTTTTTGGTGTTTTTGTTTGTTTTTTGTTTGTCTGTTTGTTTGTTTGTTTTGGGGGAGGAGGTGGAGACTTGGGGTCTTGGGGGTATTTTTAGCATTCAAGTGAATACAAATGTGAACCATTATTTAAAATTATTCTTTATTCATTCTTGTATGATATTTGAATGCTATAGTACCAATTAATTATTTCCAGTTCTCAAAACCAAAAAAAGTTTGGGTAGTACCTATAAATAGAAAATAAAATTTTGCAGGCTACATTCTTCCTTTGATCATCAATACTTTTAAAATTGTTTGATAAGGAGGTAATCAGGGATGGAGTTCAGCCTGTACAAATGAGTTTAAAGCTGTCAATTGAAACTGAATCTAATCCATTATGCAGAGAGACTGCATAAGTCTCAGATATTAAATGAGTAAAATGTATTTGTGGAGAATTGAATCTAACTTCCCTGTGGTGATTCATTTGAAAGCAGGTTTTCATTTTGCTTGTTTCAATGGAAGGTATTATTTTAATGTGGCCTGTTGACCAACTTGAAAAAACTATTTTCATCCGTAAATTTCAAACTGCATTTATGGGACTTGGTATCATTCTTAGGGGGAAAAATATTCTATGAATGTCCTTTGGGAAAAGTATTCCTACTTTGGCAAGAGAAAAAGTCTTTAATACACAAGATGGCACTGTTTCCCTTGTGAAAATGACTATTTTTCACAGATAACTAAAAAAAAACATGATATGAGAGTGCAGAAGATTTTATATTTTTGTATAATTGAAATAAAAATAAGATGTTTGCATGGTTGGATAGGGTTTTTTAATTATTATTGGCAAGCCAATAAAGAGATGCAAGACAACATAACTGAGGCAAGTGAAGATGCCTCCAAAGTCACTGTTGACAAAACTGAATGATTCAGGAAATGAAACTAGACTTGAATTGAAATTCCAGAGTTGAAATTCTTGAGAATTTGAAATTTAGCCTTCAAATGGTCATTTTCCCCTGAATCTTTTTCAAACTCCTCTGACATGCCTAATAAGCATACTATCTCAGTTTCTGCACTCTTCTTTTAAGGTTAGCTTGTAAAGAACAAAAGGTATATGCTAAAGCAAATGTGCTAAAGAATTTCCTGTAGAGAAGACTTTTTTTTTTTTAAATTAAGTCTTAAAGTCTACTGCAAGTTTTGTCATTGAAAAAAAAAATCGTCATAGAAAGTATACAGAATGTTTTGAAAGATTTTGTTCCTACTGTAGACATTTTTGATCTTAGGTAATGTTCACGTTTGATTTTTGTGAAAACCCAGCTACATCTATTAATGTGCTGAAATTATAGGAAGATGGTTTTTTTAATTTCTTAATATTTCTCCAGGATTTGTTAAATAAATTGACAACGTTTACATATTATATTATTCTTCTCAGGGACTGAATAGAAAATCTGCAAATCTTCGACCAAGTTAGATGCAGTTACTGCATTAACATTTCACCATTTCACTCTCAGATGTCTACATTTATGTACATGTGTACAGATAGGTTGGTAATCCTTGATTTGTTCTTAGAGACGATAAACCCCCTTAGGTGTTTTGGCATAGAAAGGTGTATGAAATTTTTTGTTTTTAAGAAAGTATCAGAATTCAATTCCTCTAATTTTAGACAAATTTTTCAAGGTAGATGTCAGGTTACTTTTCACAGATTTGAGCTCCATTTAAAAACATACAGAAGTTAGTCAATGAAGGCACCATGCTTACTTGCTTGTACATTTTATAAGGCTTTAATAAGTTCAGTCTGAAATTTACAACATTTACATATGTTTGGTCTCAAACTTCTCCTGTTATTTATTTGTAAAATATCAGTGGGAGTGTGTTTGAAGCAGGTCTGTTTTTAACAACTATCACTTTTTGCTTTGCATCACTGAGCACTTTCAACAGTTTTCTTCTTTAGAGAAGGATAAACTTTAAGATGTTCCCTGGAAGCACATGACCCCATATTTTGTCGCTGTGATGCTTCATTACAGGACCAGATTAGAAGTAGATTCCATAAAATATGTATATTGTTGTTATAGAGTCCACAGTGCTTATACCTTCACTCTCTAATCTGTTTCTATTCCACTTTCTAATGTAGGCAATATCTATAGCTATTGTTATTGTGCCCTCCAAGCAGCAGGGATTAGAACTTAATTAAGAATCTAGTGTGCAGTCTGTAAATGAAGCTGTATAACTCTCAAAAGCTGACTGTTTGTTTCCTTTTTATAACATTTATGACCTTTGGCCTGAACATTCACGTTGTTTCCTCACCATGACCACACTATTGTTATATTGCTACAAAAAATGTTTCTGATTTACAGCTCTCAAAGTGCTTTATAATCACAATGTATGTGTCATTTGCAATAGTTTTATTCCTGTTTCCTGGATACAGGAATAATATGAGTATGAAAAGATGTGCTTCAAACAACAAGACAGCAATGTGGTTTTGTAAAAGGACCATTTATGGTAACCACATTTTGTAGACCCTGACCATCTGCTGATGGTAACAGCCATTGTGCAAGTGCCTTGTAATAAAGTACTAGAGACCAAGTTTCTCTGGACTTGCTTATGTGTTTAACCATTTCATATCAAAATCTAAAAGACTTGTGTTCTTCTTCATGTAAAGGTCTTTGGAGTGATGAGCTTTATATTGATACTACTGCTTGATAACCAAAGTAGCTATGATCCTCAACTAGAGATGCATAAGTCTGTGCTACAGTAAAAGTGAATTTCTATTGTTGCTAACATACAATTAAAATTTCAAGGGGGGTCTGGGTGGGGTTTTTTTGGCGGTGGTGGTTGGTGTTTTTAGCTCTTATTTTCTCTACAACTTTTTTCTATGCTAGGAATGGTAAAATAAACATTCCAGTGTTTCTGTGATATTGCATGCAGTTGGGACTGTAGATATTTTTGAGAAACAAATCATTGGAAAATTTCTGTGTTTAAGTATCATTATACCAAGGAATGCAGGTAGTGCTTGATAAATGTTTATTACCTAAACATTTTTTTTAAAACATCCTACTTTTTTTTCTGAACTTGTTCATGATTTTGCATAAAAACCTGGAATTTAAATTTATGTTGATCTTGTTTTAAAGTGCATTATCAAGCAACGGAAGGCAATTCTTCAATAAGAGCTTGGAAGGATACCATAAAGAGAGCCAGTGTCTTAGCACTTGCTATATTTCATAACTCTAATGAATAGAAATATAATGAAGAAACTCAAGCATTAGTTGCCTCAAAGTGTCCAGTTAAGACTGGAGTGTCTTTTAAGTGTTGGTAGTCATATAGCAATTTAACACTATCTATTAGTGAGGAATTTGTGCTTTTGATTTTAAAAATAAATTATTCATTAATTGTTGCAATGCTTTAATTTAATTAAAATTAACCAGCAATGGATGCTGTATCAGAAATTAAAAGCAGTCTGAGCCAGAAATTGTGCATAAATACCAACGGGACAATGAGAACTTAATTTCCAGTGAGATTATCTTTGTTTAACTGGCTCTGGTACTCCAAGGAATAGTTGGATCCTCTCTCCATGTTCAGTTCTGCTGAAGATGCAGAATGTGATGCACTCTCTGCTTTTACACACAGGATTAACCAGTTAATGAGATAAAGATAGGAGTTTTGTTTCCTGCTTCAATAAACAAGATGAATTTCACATTTCTGTTATTATTTTACTTTAGTGAAATACAGCATTTTCAAGATGTAAATTTAAATGCTGTGTTTTCCCCATTTTTCTTAAAAATTGTGGTCATTTTATGTTGGTTTGAGCTGGGGTGAGGATGTTGGATTTGATAAGGTCCCTTCTAACCAGCACTTGTTTATGATTTTCTGCATCTAGTGATGGTGTGAAAATTGTGTCCTGCTTTCCAGACTGGTACAATATGAGACTGACTCAATCTGTAGTTTTTCCATTAATGGGTGCTGAGGATACTATATATGGTAATGACTGCACACAAGTTATTTCTGACTCTTACTGGTCAGCTTGACTTTAGAACATTAAGTTCTCTTGCTGATCATTCACTGCTGCAATACAGTGTCATTTTGATGTTTAAATCTATGGAGACTAAAAATTGAGAGAACCTCTTAGACTTTATAGTGCTATGACTTAAGTTAATGAGTTATAGAATTCAGAAGAACTTTGCAGAACAAATCGTGCTTTGATTCTCAATTTTTTCTTGGAAGTGGTATTGGAACAATCTTATGGAAATTCATCAAAAAGCTGATGATGGTGATATTTTTTCTAGCTGCTTATAGAATATTTCATCTGCCTTTTCGTCCTGGTTGGGTGGCCTATAGTAGACTCTGTTTGGGATATCTGCCTTGTTGGCCTTCCTGATGATTCTTATCCATAAACACTCAACCCTGGTAGCACCATCATTAAGCTCCAGACACTGGAGACACTCTCTAACATACCAGGCTACCCCAATGTTTCTCCTTCCTTCCCTGTCCATTCTGAAGTACTTTACAGACATCCATCGCAGCACTTCAGCTGTGCAAGTCATTCCAACGTACATCCTTCCAGTTATACTGACAGTTCTTGCACTTAACTGCTTTCTTCTAACTTAACACTACAACCACCAAAGTAGAAGAGAGGAGTTAAAAGGGATTAATGCTTCATTCTGTAAATGCGGGAGTCCCAAACCTTTTATTTCTGAACTACAACACAGTTACCTGTGGTGGTTTCATGCAGAATTATGGTTTAGGTTTTTTAAGCATGAAATTATGGCATGACCTGAGAAAGGATAATATCTTTATTCAGGCACTTTTGACTATCTCCATTTCTCTCATTCTTGATTGAGATTACAAAAGAATTATTACTGAAATTCTCATTGAAGAGTGATAAAGCTACTAGAGCATGATAGGATGCAAATGGACATTGCTTAATTGAAATTTTGCAGCCTAGCAGGGTGATGTCCTTTTTCAAGTCCTCTGGAATACTCTTTATATCTACAAAGACAATAAATTGGAACTAGATACCAAGTTGCTGCCTATACTTTCAGAGATGTCCTTTACCATGGTTCAAATAACTGACTGGACGTTTGTAAATGCTAATTAAATCTTACCAAAATCTTACAACTCCTGGCATGCTAGGCATGCCTGTTTATAAAGAAAGCTCTCAGGTATTTAGAACATCTGCGAAAACATAAGTAGACTGTAAAACATAGTTTCTTCCTACAGTCTTATATGTATTTCTTCATTAGTGTGTAGAGACAGGGAAGATGCTTCACTTCTGTCCTTCCAAAAATATAATCATCAAAGTGCATACATCTCTCATATGATGTATCTTTTGCCTACTTAGCCCCTCGTCTTTTTTTCTGCACATATGAAAAGTTTACTGTGTGGTATTGCCTGTCTGTCCATAGTCATCACTATAAATTCATTGGGATTCTGATTGCACTGAGAAATTTCCTTGTGAAGTTGAAGACAGTGTCTTCCAAAGATTGATCCCAGCCTCTGCTTTCAACAAAAGTATCCAGAGAACCACACAGGTGCGGTAGGAAAATTTGTACTGACTACAATGACATCAAGCTCAAATACTTTTATCCATATTGTCCCTTCTCCTTCAGTTTCTGATAAACTTTCTATTAAATTAGTGGGTTTTCTTAAGAGTTAAGTTGGATTAATACTTTTAAAAATATATTTACATGGACTATATTGTTTTTATTAGTCTTGTCTGTAAGGTGACATTAAATACTTACAATAAGTGAAAGTAGGACATGAACAGTTTTCAAGTTTAGCAAATATTAATAGCATTTGCTTTCTTTCACTAGAGTTCTATTTGTGACAAAAATAGTTTGGAAGCTAGAATGTAGATGTTCTTAAACTATCTATAAACATGCAAACATAAAAAAGATCTAAGATGATATAATTCTTTTGTAACTTCTGTGCAGTTGGCATGAAAACCTATGCACATCTTGCACAAGGTCACCAATATCTTACAATATCTTTTCATTTTAGATTTATGTGAAAATAACTTTAAATCTCTTTTGTAATTTCAAACGCCTTAAATATGATATTTTACTGGCATGTACTGTCATTAATATTTTATATAACATGAGGATGGAAAGCACATTTTAACAAATCGAAGGCATTGAAAATAATGTATATTTTCCTTTCTTTTTCTGAAAGTTTTTGTTTGTTTGTTTG
>VXBX01005802.1:15648-39789 GCA_013400415.1 Scytalopus superciliaris
TTTTTGTTTGTTTGTTTTGGGGGGTTTGTTTGTTTTGTTTGTTTGTTTTTTGTTTTTTTACATTATAAGGTAAATAAGGATCTCAATATCAAGAAAAAGTCACACTGATAATGTGATGCATAATAAGAATATTCATACTGGAAGAACAGCTATCTCCATGTTACTCCAACATGGGTTTGGGGCTAGTCCACAAGAGTGGGGAAAGGGGTGAATCCATCCAACAGTTAGCAATCCAGCAAAAAGTGAAATAATATACAAGGTCTATAGCTAGTCTGGGAAATCCCAGTGACAATGCAGGAACAGCCAAGAGCAGCACCTGGGAAGGGGTATACCTTCAGGAGGTGCCCTTAGCTTGGTCCTGGTCTAGATGCCTCCAGACTCACGTGCATTGGTGCATGGGTGAGGGTCCCTGGTGAGGCTGCTCAGGGCACTTAAAACATGTTGGTGCCTGCAGGGCTCTGACAACAGATATTTGCCCTGATTGCAATGCAATGTTTGGCCCTCTGATGGAGATTGTAGTTTCACTGAGATCCCCATGGCAAGAGGATGATGTGGAAATGTAAGCCAATCACACAGATTAGGTTGTGTATTCAGCTGAAGATTTACAGGTGTAATTTAATTACAGGTTGTGAACTGCCATAGCTTTGTGGATCACAAAATGGCAGTGAAGGCATGGGCTGCCACTGGCATCAAACTGTATTATGTTCAAACATGCAGAATGCTATTTTCTGGTGCTATTCATATAATTTCATGGGAGAAGACTGTCATTGCAGAAGATCCTATTTCAGAAAGCATCTCTTAAAAATCAGTTTTGTGATTTGGATAGGAGAAGTGGAAGCAAATGGACCGTAATGAACACTTCAGTCCTCTCAGATGGTATTAGATTCATGCTTATTACATTGTGTAGGATATTTTTTTGCCAAAGACGGCGGGTGTGATCATATCCCCTAGGATCACATTCTAATCCTGTTCCATCAATACAAGTTTAAAGAAATTCCATTGACAGAACTTTTTTCCGATCTCCATTAGATTGGTTTCAATTTCTTTGATAGTCAGAATCACTGCATTGATGAAAATTCAGTAGTTGCCTTTAGAGCTCAGCAAGAACAGACTTTGGCTGGTAAATCTGAAGTCAGTGCTCTCGGTTTTATTAAAATATTCACCAAAATGTTATAAAACTTTTGAAAATATTTATTTTTATGCCTCAGTCAGTGATCAGTCAGATCAGCAGCATATGTTTTGTTAATGGTTTAGAAGGAACCAAAAGTCTGAAGTGGTTTGAGGCAATTTTAGGAGTAATTTGTTGACAAAAAAGCCCCTCTTTATTTTGATGCTTGAACTTAAGCCTTTTTGGATATCTTTGAACATAGTTATTAAACACAGTAACAGTGGTGGCAATAAGTCTCTGCAATTTCTTTAACATTGGGATTATAATTTAGTATATTTTGGTCCTTTTTTAAAATTTTATTTTGTTTAAAACCAGTTTGATTTGCTGATTGCAATTTAGTCAGCATGTCTGTTGTATAGGCAGTTATGTTGCTGAATTTGTTAGTAAATTTTTGTTTCATTGCTTTCTCTTTATGCCATGGTGTACTGTGTGTCACTCACCCCTTTCCCTTTCTACACCCACTCTCCTCCTCACAGATTAATGAAGGTACAAGATTGATAGGAATGCCTCTATTTCTACTGTGCAGATATTGATGTTGTTGTTGTCTTGGGACATACAGCAATGGAGACAGATTTTTCTGTACGGGCTAACCTTATGTAGAAGAATATGACCTACTTCAGTTATATTTCTATAACTTTTCTTAGGGCTTCATGGTTTCCCAGTGTGTTTTCTTGAGCACAACAATTCACTGCAGCACAATGACAGAGGAAAAGAAAATATATACAGAAAGAAGGTTCAGATGTTCGGCTATCATTTAGGCTGATGACTTCCATCTCATGAGTACTATTTATGACACAGTTTGATTGTCATAGTTTCTATGGTTTTATAGAAATTTGCATGTTACAACTCATGCAAAAAAGGTACTCTATTAAACAATGCCAAGGATTAGCTACAGAAATAATTCTTAACCTATGGCAGAGTCCTTGAGGTATGAAGATTTTGAGACAGACAGTCTTCATAAATATCAATGTCACTCGGGAAGAAGGAATGGGGAAAATCCAATTTTCAGCGGGCATAGATCCTTCAGAAAGCATAGAAACCACATTCTGATTATTCTGTCTGGTCTAAATTAATATCATTAAGCTAAGTGCTCCTAATAGTAATGCAATTTCATTAAAGATTTCATTATTTTCAAATGAGTAAATTATGGCACAAAACCATAATTTAGCATTCTATGGTTGCATTGAATATTAATCATATTTCAGAATTTTTACTTTTGTAATATATTGTAAATTGGAAAGGATAAAGACAATCAATGGACAGTACTCCTCTTAGGAAAAAAAAAATTTAGCTGTTTTCTTTAGCCAGGTATTTTAGGCATTAGGAATTCTAGAAAAACATGATTAACCAAAGGGATAGTAATCTTTCACCCTCCTTGTCTTTTTTGTCAGAACAAAAAAAAAAAAATGATCAGTGTGACTTCTGCAGAGCAGACCCTTGTTTTAATCACTATAGTCAGGTTCTGTAGTTGTTAAGAATTCCATAAACAAACTAAGTGGAAAAAAACATAAGAAGATTGTAGAGGCCTTTTTTTGTAACACTAAACTTTCCATATTCTGTTTACCTTTAAATAACTGGCTTAAAAAACAAAAAAAAACCCAAACAAAACAAAACAAAAAACCAACAAAACAAACAAACAAACAAAAAAAAAAACCAAAACCAAAAAACCCCAAACCACCACACCACACATTTCATTTTAACTGAGAACAATAATAAACATGACTTATAAAACAGTGCTCACATTTCTGAGTATTACTAGAAGACCAAGAGAAGTATCCTGTGGGAAGAACATTTGATACTTCTGTGTTTGTAGATAGAAGGAATTTGGAAGAATGTGTTTGGATCAGAATGGGAAATTACATATTATCTTTGTATGTTTATTGAATCACTCTTAGGACAAAAATTAGAAGTAGAAAATACTTACATTTTAGCAACTAGGATTATCTAGTGATTAACCTGGGAGTTTCACCAAATCTGTTACTTCAAAGGCATCTTAAATTTAGTAGAGGATAGGTATCTGTCATTTTAAAGTACCCCCTTCTGGAACATAAGAGCATATGCCGTTCCATAAAACAAAGATAGCCAATTTTCCATTAAAAAGTCCCACAAATACAAATAGGCAGATATATTTTGTAAATCTATAAATATTCTCCAGTTTATCATGATCTAACAAGAAATCACTAGTGAATGAGTAGTACTGTACAAGAATATATATCAACCTTGAAAGATGAATAGATTATATATGTCTGCAAATAGTAATGGTGTTCTAGGTTTGTATTTTAAAAATGTGCTACGTAATATTACAACAATGAAAGAGAGTATTGGTTTGGCAGTGTAAAACACAAGGTTATAATAGTCCATAATTTATCAGTCTGTATAATTGTCTTCTCAATGAATGAATGTAGAAAATTATTTAAATTAATGAAAACAGGAACATATCATGCAGATGTGCTCTCAACTTTGCAATGAAAAGTTCAAATTTTATTTATAACTTAAAAACAAATGTAGTGATTTTTCTCTTTTTCCTCTGCTCTGTCACATCTCAAAAATCATTATGGAAAATTATTAACAATTAAAGAGTAATTCAGGGCTGTGGCAAGCACTGCAGAACAAGATGAGAAGGCAGGATATCTGTGCTGTGTCAGAGCAGTGCTCCCTTGGTCCCAGAGCTTTGCCTCCTAAGTATGGGACCATGACCATGTGTCAAGGCACTCCCCTCCACCACTGCTCTACCAAGTGGTGCCAGGAGAAAATATTAGAAAGGCAAGAGGGGAAGGGAGGTGAACCTGGCCACTTCCTGTGGGCCAATCCCCTCCTGGTATCAACACTTCTTGACTTTACCTGCCAGTTCTCTTGGGCAGCTTCTCTTTTGAGCTTGCCAATACAGTTTGCTATCAGGGTCTCTCACAGCTTCAAATTTCAGTCATTCTGTGCCTGTTTTGTAGAGTGGTATGTTCTTCCCTGTCTTTAAAGCTATCTCCAACCAGTCTGTCAGGCACTATGTAGCTTTGCTTTGTCAGGATGGGATAGGTAGCAGTTGTGTGTTCACCTTACCACAGTATTCATGAATTAGTAAACCCTGGCTGTGCCTCATAGAGTACTTGCAAGCTGAAGAGTCATAGGTTGTTCACACTTTCCTCACAAGGCAGCTGCTTCACCTTATTTGCGATTAAGTTTTTCTTCTTTATATGTCATATCAATCAGTTACTAGGGAAAATTAAGTATTGACGCATCATACAAAACACTTTAGTAAGAGACCTTCTTCAAGCCAGTTATACTTGTGCTTCAATACTCAGAGCATATAGAATTTACTTAACATGAAGTAATTAAACAGTAATATAGATAATGTCATGTTTTTAATACTGAATTTTGAAAAACTGAAATTAAATTACTAATACAAAAATATGGCAGTCTGGTGATGAAAAATTAAAGAAACATACAACAAAATGTGGCAAAATAAAATACTGTAAACATGGGAATTGACATGAAAGGGTTCTTAATACTTACTCTTTATGTGCCTCTTGGTACTTGGCTGTTCTCTGGTGTACTTTTACAGTACAACTGAGAGCAAAATGTGGGCTGAAAAAGAGTGGCTTGCTATTCTCCTTCTCTCATTCTTCTGCTGTTTTCCTCATTGCTGGCATTCATATTCCTCTGGCACCGCAATGAAATAGTTTAAAATGCTGAACAGAAAACAAATCAAACTCTATCACACTCAGCCCCAACTCTGTTCTTTTTGTCTTGATTATTTCTGCAAACTAGGTCACTATGGTTCAGATAGTGTCTGTTGGGTGTTATGCAAGAACAGAGAGAGAACTGGATAGCAGGAACCACACAAGAGCAGCAGAAACACACTGAAGATAAGAGTTTCCTTGCCGGAAAAAAAAAAAAAAATCCTTCATGTGATTATGGACTACCAGTAAAGGACTTTACTAAATCTTGACCATTTATGTTAACCTGCCAAATGACAGCCTAGAGGGATAATCAGTATATTTTACCTCAATTGCAAAATTGTTGCTTTGAATTTTATTTCCATATTTTCTTACACTGGAGCAGGCGTTTAGATTTTTGAGCTGAAAATGGATAGACAGTGTGGCCGCCTTAAAGCTCTAAGCAATTGAAATGGCTCAACAGTTATTTGAAGTTTGGCACAGCTTCCCATTCTGATATCTCTGAAGCGCCTTACGTACGTTTAATATGTGGAAATTTAAAAGCATATTTCACATCTACTGCTTAATTTTGCAGCTGTGGCACTGCATCCAGAATTCATAATGCTGCTATTTATTGAATCAACGTCTATTAAAATTCATGGCAGTAGTATTGCTTTACTTGATATTGGAAATTATTGCTGTATTTCAAACTATATACTGATGTTTTTAATTACTTTATTTTATTTTTTTTTACTATACAGTTTTTAAACACCTAAAATGTTTATATTTGGTTAAATAAACACACTATGAAGAGAAATGTAAAGGAAAATTAATTCTGTAGTATCTTCATAAGCCACTATGGAATTCATATTAGATAGACGATAACCACCCTACACTATAAAAATAGATGTTTTGTAAAATATACTGTGATTTTGACATGCAAAATTATCTGAAGTTTCTTGTTTCTTGTAATTATTTCTGACTCTTTTTATATAAAACTGATGGACAAAATCTCTTTAATTTATTTAAATATGATTAAACCAGCTAAACTAGTCCATTGGATGGAGATTCAGTTGCTCTGTAATTTTATTTAACATGCCAACTTTTTGTTTTCATTTAATACAATTTTTCAGGTTGTCACTATACATCTAAGGATAATACCACAGGAAGTTTAGGGGATCATCTGTGGGAGACTACATTAATTGTTTTTATTAATAATTCCTTCACTTCTAATTGCTGATGACTAATTTTTTTGATTTTTTGAGATTTGAGAATTGAGCAAGCTAATTATTTTTTTTATTCATCATACAAATGGTGTGGTAAACTATTTTTTGTTTGAAAGGCTTCTTGAGCAGATTTCTTAGGATAATGCTTGGGATTTCAATTTTAGTTTTCTACAGATGTCTGCCATGATTAATACTAAATTTTGCTGTCTGTGTAAATATTGTTAATGATGCAGTTTTGCAATGCAGTAGTAACATGAATTATAAGAAACAATATCTGGGAAATTATACTGGCAGATAATTTTTTTTAAGGCTGTGATTGTTTCAGTGCTCTGTTAAATTTACAGGATTTTCAGAAAAATGTTTGCCAGATGCAAACACCGTTTGCTGCCTTCTGTAGGTATCTTCTGAGCTACAAGCATATGCTGCTTGATCCATCCTCCCATGTTCTTGATCAGTGTCTTTGGCATGGAAAATATGCACACAGAGGCTACTGTTAGTCAATGTTATAAATACCTGAAAGACAGTAAGAAGAATCAGATGGTCTGTAGGGGGAGATTTTTTTAAGGCCATCCTATTATATACAAGAAGGTTCCTTCTTGAGAGAGAAAGATCTGTCTTCTGACCTTACCTGAAACTCGTGCAGCAGACACTGATACACGCAACTTGCATAGAACTTCAGTGGTTTGCTTTTTTACCAATTGCTTATTTGCACTAGGAGAAACTACATAGATAACTTTTCTAAGTGAAGGATGATAGTTGCCACAGCAATACTCTATGTAAGTGGAGAGAGAAAGTAGACCTATGGATGGGTAGGGAGCTAGCAATAAACAAATCTTTCTATTAAGCTCAAAATATTCAAAAAGTCATAGTCATAGAAAGGCAGGGCTGTGTATCCAAAGTGGAGAGGACAGATGCTTGCTCAGCATGTGGATGGACCGATGGTATCTATGCTCACACATCTGCAATTACTAAAGAATCAGTAAGTATAGCTGAATTATATGGTACTTTATTGGGTTATATGATCATTTTTAGAGCATGGTGTGGCATGCTGGAGACAATCTTACTGAAACAGTATTATTCAGAATATGTAAGGACAGTTGCCAGTAGTGAAATTAAGCAAAACAACTGTGCTCTCCCCTTAAGTGGAAAGGTAAATCAGCAAGCATGCTTTGCTTAATTAAACTGGTAGACAGGGTTCACTTTTAATTCGATATTCTCATTAATCTTGGAAGTTGACTGCTATTGTCTAAAGTCTATTGTAAATCAGTATTCCTTTTTCAAACTGAAAAATACCTGTAAAGTTACTCAGTTTTACAAGGAAGCTCTTAGTCATAATGAATAATACCATTTGGATTTCTATAATGGTATCAGAAGAGTATCATAGTTACACTATGTCTGAAAAAATTGTTAAACTTATTTGAAAAACACTGTGGTGGGCTTAGTGTTTTAGAAACCTAGAGTACACTTACAGGAATGGGGTAGGTAGAAGGAAGGAACAGTGGAACAGAATGAGTACATGAAAGAGAGATGCAAATATGTGATTCGTGTTGCAGTCAGTTTCTCACAAAAACAAACAAACAAACAAAAAAGCAAGCAGAATATGGGTAATCAGAGCTTCATTAAAAGCTAGTGTCTTCTGCAAGTTTTATGGACTGTAGTAGCCTCTAGCTCTAATAGTAATTTTACTTTTGGATACTCCATCACTTTGCAGCTGTGGTTCTAAATAAACACTGTAACAGCATTTGCCTATATCTAGAGCATAAATGGAAAAATAGTGGTAGAATTGTATGTCTAAACTGCTTATCAGAAAAAAATAAATAAAAAAGAGGAAGTATCTCTGACTCTTGTTAAGATGGGACTGGGCCCTGTGTAAATGTTACATTTTGTATGGCTATTTATATGGAGAAGCTAATATATATATTTTCTTAGTCAAGTGTTATTTATTTGGCTATTGAAAAAAATTGCTTGTATTTGATCTACAGGACTGGAAAACATGATGCTGTCATCTGTAGAGGAGCTAAACAGGACATAGAGTTACAATTTGCCTGAAAGAAAAGCCACTTCATATCAATATTTTAATTTAATTACTATTTATTCACACATACATATGCACACACAGACATACCATACTTGACTACATGTTAGGATACTGAATAGAACCTGCTGATATGGTTTTGCTCTTTCTGTGTAGTTGACAAGCCGTGATAAATCTAAGATGCTTTCATCTTCAGGTGTGAAAGTTGTTGGGTTTTTCTAAATGCCCTTTTAAAGTTCTGTATACTTCAGTTTTTAACAACATAAAAAGAAATCCCACAACTCTGTTCTCCTCCTACCCTCAAAAGGAAAAAAAAAGTCTCTCCCAGCAAAATGCCAGATTATATCTTGGTGTTTATAAGGGAGTAGGAGTGGGGGAGAAGAGAGTTGTATTATGGTTACAGAACTTAGTTTGTCTTTTTTGGGACATAATGAGAAATTCATCATCATTCTGCTTAACTGGCACATTTTTAATGCTGCCTTGGGCTGTCAGTGGGTAAATGTGAACTTCTAGTTATTCTTTTTGACCTTAAAATACAATGTCAAATCCAGAATATATTTCAGTATCTTTGCATCTCTTTGAGGAAAACAAAAAGGAAATTCAAATACTTTCACCTCCTCTTAATAATTAATTCTAATAGAATTTTTTTTAATATGATAACAATATGGCAAGAAATTTCAAATTTTGTTCTCATCATATTAGGAAGAACGAGATACTAAAGAGAGGAATTCTTTAAGGGGAGAAGAATATGTGGGTCTTCTAAACAGCAAAGCCAGTTAACATGGCTTCAGTCATAAAACCCACTTACACTCAAGATTCATTTTTTCATCTGCAAAGTTGTGGGGATTGCCTCAGAGAGATTTTATAGAGTTTCAGAGGAGTAGGTAGCTGTTGCAAGCAGCAGTGCTCTCCACACAGTTTTTTTACCAATTCTGCAGAGCTGGCTCTATCCCCTTAATAAGCATAGTTAGGAATGTTGCCAGGCAATGGAAGAAGGCTGTATAGAAGCCCAAAGGAAGACAGACACAGCACCTGCAGATACCTTTCTTAGCCCTTGGTCTTCCTTCCTCTGCTCTTTGTTTCTTTAAACCTTTAAGACCATTGCTATAAAATTGCTGAGGAAAACTGAGCTCTGTAATCTGTCAACTTTACACCAAATATTAAACTCACATTTATGTTTCCTCTTCAAACACGTTTTTCATATGTAGTTTTATCTTGAAATGCATATGGAATTCTCTTGTTCTTTAGAGAGAATGGTATACGGCTATGTGCATAACCTTAAAAGCAATAAGAATCTTAAGAGTTCATTTCAAACCAGATGCCTGTTTTCGCCATCTGTATTAAATATCAAAAATCTGTTTCTTTCTTTAAGACATTAGAAAACAGATGAGTGATCTGAGCTCATAATTTTGCTTTCTAACAGGTAAGGTGACAAAATACCAATAGCAGAAAGATGGATTTCGACAAGGGAAGGCAATGTCAGCCTTTCTGGGTGCCCCCCAAGAGAAGACCAAGGAGTGTATTGAATCAGTGTGTTTCCCTTATTTCTTTTTCTCCTGCCAGCTGCTGACCCCAGCATGCCAACCATGCAGGAATTCCTCTCTGGGAAAGCAGATCTACCTACATGATGGCAGGACCAAAGTAATGCCAGAGAAATTAAAATCAGTAATAAATATTTATCTTAATTTTCTTGCTAATAGTAAGTGTCTCCTGGAAGAGTTGTTTATGCCAAAATGATTTATGTCTCAGTGCATTATATCATCTTCACATTTATTTGAATGGTGTCAATGTCAGTGTCAGTAGGGCTTAGCGTGAAACCTATAACTTCCAAGAATTGCTCCATTGAAGTTTCCTTGTTTAACTTGTTGGAGTACTACTATCATTTGATTTCAAGAATTGGATAGAATAAGAATTTGGTACAAATTCTGAACTTCAGTCTTCAACATGTAGTCACTTATCAATGAGGCAATCAATACAGGATGCCCATAAAGTCTTTTGGGAGCTCTCTCATAAAGTGCTTCTGAACTAGGACTGGTAAAACTTGGATCTTGTGCCATGGGAATAAAACACACTTTAGTTTCCCTTATAAAAGAGCAACTGAAAGGATGGCTATAAAAATTATCCTGGAGACAGCACTGAACAGAAAAAAGAGGAAAATAATTAAAATTAACCTCTGTAATCTCCTTCCAAGATAATGATGGCAGACTGGATCTGTTTAAATTCTGACAGATTTCAGTGCTCAGAGAGACTAATAAATTTTGCATTTAATTCACTTAACACTGACAGTGACCCAGTAATTCAGGAAGGAAAAGATCATTGCTTCTGGTTTGATTTAGACAGTTTGCATCTTAAAATGTGTTTGATGTTCACCTTAAAAAAATGAAAGTATTTCTCTTCAGTATTTGGCATAGGTTAAGTTTCAGCTCTCCCCAGAGATAGCAGAAACAGGCTCAGTCCAGTGAAGAAGTTTCTGCAGAAGCAGAGACATCACATCTTGCACATACTGTTTTTTATTTTTTGATATTTATCTTCTGACAGTGGTACTTCTGAGTATTAGTTGTACTTAAGTGTACTGAGTGTGAGCTTCACAATGAATACATTGAGTGGGATGTCTCTGTCAACTTCATGACCAAAAAGACAGCAAGAAAATGGCAAGAGGATGGAAAAATATTCTTACAATTATTGAGATTCAGACTCTTAGAAAATTCTATTAATTTATTTGAATGCTTACCCCCCCCCACAAAAAAAAAATCACATTATTCAGACATAATTTATGGTTTTTAGTAGTTTTGAGAAAAAAAAAAAAAAGTGTGTGAAAGGAACAGAGATTTAAGTTGTACGTGATAAATTTGCTGAAGTCCACTACCCTCTTGGGAAAGAATATGGATGTTGTCTGGTGTTGATCTGAGAAGTGCTTAGGAGCAAACCTGGGTAATATGATATTAATTTATTCTTCATTTTCTTGTGTTTGAGGTCTTGTATGCAGATGTACATTTACTGGACAAGATAATTTAGAAAGGAGTTATAGGAATTTTAGCCTCCCACTTCTACCTCTGAGCTAAATATTAACAGTCCATTTATTCCCAATACAGTTCAGCAGCCTTCCCTAAATTCCTCAATCCCAAATGTCATATGCAGCCTGCCTCCTCAGCTGCACCATAACTGTATCAAAGCATAGGCATTGCATCTTTATCACGTGAAGGGGAGAATTTTGTGCTCAACATTTGCCTAACTAGGTGACACAGATCAGCATTCATTGATATTCCTTTTACTGAATCTGCTTGTATATAGCAACTTAATTAGGCATCCTTGTATTTTAATAAATTAAATTGTTAGGATGTAAAGTCACTTCCTAATTTAGTGGACTATCAATCACATTTTGTTTCTTTTTTCTTTTTTTTTCCTGCTCTGTTAAGAATCAAAAGTTATCAGTCAGACAGAGCAAGAGAGGCTTACAGTTAAATCAATTCTGGATAGTACCTGAAGAACACTAAAGCCCTGGCTTTTCTTCAGGAGGGGAAAAACATTTGCTTGCAGAATTCTGTTCTTTAACAGAAATCTGGCATTTTTGAAAGACAGAGGACATTTACCAAACAGAACAAAAAGTCAGTACTAGGGACTGGTCATACTTTAAAGAAAACTTTGAATCTAAGCTAATATTTCTGCAGCCATCTGTCTTGGGAGGTTCTGAGCAGTCTGCTAAAAACTAGATAGCTGGTGACTTGTAGGCTTGCTGAGGGATTGATGAAACAGGCTTTCCTTAGGTTTTATTCTTGACCTTTGGGCAAATGCTTTGCTTTCCTTCACTTCTCTGTGATCTAGTTACCTCCATACTAAACAGAACAGACAAATCTTTATAGGCTGGAGGAGTACACAGAATACTCTAAAGATGAAAACATTGACTGTACACATATCAAGACAGATGTGTTCAATGTCAGTGGGTATTTGGCACATCTGCAAACTGAGGTATCTGTGTAAATATCTAAGTGTAGTTAATCAATTATGGTCATGATAGCCAGGAATAGAGTCTCAGTTCCACTGGAATTTGTGTCAGAAATGACATCGACTAAATAACCCTATAATTTTGGCTGTAAATCCTTGGCATCCTCTTTCTTTCCTCAGCTCTCTCATTTGCTGACTTCTTCAAATTCCTAATCTTCAGGATGTTAAGAATCTGTAGGAAGCAAATCAGTTCTTCACGGCTTACTCCAGAATATAAGGCTGAACTAGTCATCCATGAACATAGAGAAGTTTATGAGCTGAAGTCATTACATCTGAATTTGATTCTTGTTACAAGGCATGCACCATGGTGCTGAAAGCAACTCCTTCCACTAAGCCTTGGCAACTTGCAGGAGAGACTGTTAACAAGTTTGAACTCTGTGTTTGGGACCAGGGATCAATTTATAAACCTGCCAGATGAGTTCTCCAGTTATCTACAGTTTTCTTTTGTCTTTCTAGTTGTTTGGATAATTGGGGTTATTTGCTGAATTTTTATTTAATTGTGAGCTAGTGCTGTTTAACTGAAGTTCAGTGCTTGGACAGTCTTTGTCTTTTGTTTTTATTTTTTGATGTCTCCACCAGTGCAATATTTACCACAACTTAGACAGAATGTACAGTTTCTGTGCCTATAAGTAATATGAGCACTGTTTTTTGATGAAAAAAAAATGCCTAAAAGATAGTAATTATTCTGCTTGGATTTATTTCTAAAATCATATTTATTTTGGCTCTGCTTTGATTTTAACTGTTTCCAAGGGAGTATCTGCTGCGCTGTTAAAAATTTGAAAAATTTTGCTTCATAATAAGAAAGTGGGAGTAACTAATGTAAACGTGCTGTCAAATTCCTTTTCAAACAAAACCCTTTCTTTGTCATTTCAGTAAATAACTGATCAAAACCAAAGAACCTCCGTCATTTAGCAGTTTTTTGACACAGAACACAACCCAAATTAATCCAGGGTAGTATAATTAAAAACAGCACACTCCAGTCTTTTTCAAAACTTCTGTGTGTTTACTGCTGTTACATTAGCAGCAGTTTTTGCTTTGGTATGACATGTACTTTTTCCTCAGCTCTTCCTACATTTCCAAGATAACAGAAGGAAGAGTGCCCAGGAAGGAAGGGAGAGGAAGAGAAAGAATAAACTTACATTAAGAATGTTAGGAAGCCAATTGGGACTGTAGGGTACAGCTTCACATGTGAGATATGATGGATATCCATTTGTATTATGACACCTCTGCAATGTGTGCAATATTGCAATATTTGGATCCTCATCCTTTTTTCTCTTTGGCACATTTCAGAAAAATGGGAAAATGGTAGCAGTCATATTTTTAAATGGGAAGCGCAGAGTTGGAAATACCATGTTACTTTGGTATGAACTTAATCTTTTGTTTGTTTGTTTGCTTGTTGTAATTTTTTTTTTTTTCCTTAATCCTTAAGTCACTGTCATCACTTGGAAGATATCCCTTTCTTCTTGGGTCAGAACAGTTTAGTAAAAGCACTTTGCTGACTTTATGGAAATTTCATCATATCTTTTCTGTTTTCCACCTAAATGGGAAAGTTTGTATCATGGTGTAATTGCCTGTATGAAGCTAGACACTGCAGTGATAGACAGTCCTTGGGCTGCCTCAAGAATCAGACCTGCTAATAATTTCTCACTTGTCTACGAACATAAAAGTCTGCTACCATCTGGTACTTAACAACGTATAACAACCACCCTTAACTGTGCTGAGAGCAAATTAGCCTGCCCTCTATTGCTTTTTCACATTAATAATAATAATCAACATTCAGCCACTAGATTGGTACAATGCAAAACTACAAGGTTTAAAGAGCTCTAAAAAATCATCTAGTATAGCTGTGTTTTCTGTTCTTAAATGGAAAGAAAAATAACCCAAAAAGCTAAAAATAACAGCTGACACTGAAGAAATATGAAATGTAAAGATACTTCAGTTCATAAAAATCAAAGCTGAATCTACTGAAAAAAATCTCACTAGCTACTGAACAGTTAGTATTAGGAACCCACATAATTTTTCCATCTTTTGGTGCAAATCTCACCATACGGAATAAACAGAATAAAGCCAATTGGCCTGAAAGTATTTATTCCTTACAAGACACAGAAAATCAAAATAAATCTGAGGCTAAAATGTCAGATATTATCAAGAAAATAATATATGGGAAGGGACTAATGTGTCTTAATAAGTGCAGGAATAAAATAGAGCTCTAGCTAAAATCCAAGTTCATAAGTAAATTTTTTTAAAGTTTGAGTTCCTCTAACGATTGAGAAGTACTTAGCAATATATAAGCCAACACTCTTCTTGGAGATTTCTGCCTTGTATCACCATTGGGATTTGGTTGCTTTATATTTTGCAGGCAGAAATTGGCCTATAGGAGTTGAATAGGGAGAAGAGAAACCCTGATAGTTCAGACCAATACACTCAATTTTTGTAGTGTTCCTGTAATTATAGTACAAATTTCAATACTTCATTTCTTTCAGAATTGGTACATACAATCTTTATTATGTGTAACTTAATTATAATTTTTAAATTACTGCATATCCAGCCTTTAAACATAATTTGATTGACAACTGAATTGAATTCTAATTCAAAAAATTACAGAACTCTTCAATTAGAAATATTTTGCTATCTGTTCCTAGCATAGGGGCCAGACTCTTTACTTCAGTACATTTCATTTCAGCTTCTTACATCTCTTCTTACATCTTTTGCATTACTTCAGGAGTCTACAGAAGAAAGACTCTATAAAGTGAATTCTGGATTGAAGTATATTTTACTTAAATGTAGCTTTTATGGACAATCCAATTTTGTAATTTGTTCATGGAAAGTGTCAACAAATGTTGAAATCAAACTTACCATTCAGAAAATTTATCATAACTGTATATGCTGATTACATTGTTTCCTTACCTACTTAACTCTGTATAAAACTGTGTTCTCAACTTCATATGATGGCTGTTTTTAAAAATTATACCATATATTCTTGGAACAGAAATATATTTGACTAGCATATTTTTATTGCAGTCTTCAAACAGAAGAGGAACTGACTCCCACTTAGAAACGCTTATTTCATGTCTGTACTGACAGCTGATCTTCTTCTCTGCCTTAAGGCCAGGATTAATTTTTGCCTTACTACACAGACACTGGACAGACCAAGTGAAACCCAAAGTCTGCTCTGATTTTGTAATTGTTATGTAGACTGTGTAGGCAGATGTAGACTATTCCCTGTGCTCATTCTTTTAGGTGGAAATACATGTTAACAGAAGCATAGGCCTCCTCTTTCTCATAGGACTGAAGAGTTTCATCTGTAGTGAAGGAGGACATGAAATAACATCAGCTGAAATTAAAGGTATTCAGAACAGGAACCCAGGAGAAACTTGAGATGACATATCTTCCAGGAGTGTTTTGAATGCTGTTAAACTCCTAGTAATGATTTTTTGAATGAAGATGAATATTTAAAAGATGGGGAGTATAAAAAGAGAGAAAGCTTTGGGACCTGTGTAGATTAGTTAGTCTGATTCAGATCCTAGGAAATCATTTATGTGTCATAATGCAATTAAGGAGATGTCGTATGTTATCAATGTGAATCCATCACAACTGCATAAATTAAGTCTTCATAAACAAGACATTCTGCTAAATATGTCAAATATCTTATTGACACATATGTTTGAGTTCATATATCATACTCAAATTTTCTAAATTATCTGTTTTACCCGCAATATTTTGATTCAAGAAACCTTGTTTTATATAAAGCTATTGTCTCATACTAAGCAGATTAAAAAATGAAATAGTAAAAATTGTTCATTAAAGAGGTGACTTCAGGATCACCTGAGGGGGAAAGAAAAATATCTGCCTAAGAATCAAGGCAACTTTATAACATTTATTAGAAATTTGGATAACTAAGATTTGTCCATAATCTTGTATTAGTTGTTTGTAGGTCAAATAAATATTGGGTCAGTATGCAGGTGAAATATATCTTAATTATATAGTAAATTATGAGGAAGGCAAGATTCAGCTTGTAGAGTCATGCTCTAATCTATCTCCTAATGAAAGCAGAGCAATTCAAGAGGAGGAAATTTAATACTGCAAAATTAAGTTCTTTTATGATCTAGTTTTCTCTTATGATGGCAGACCTTTTTCTGAAAATTACTCTCTCAGGAAACTGCTAATGAATCATCACAGAAAATTGCATCAAAAAGAATTTTCAGTATCCTAATATGGCAAAAAACTCCCACCTGAATTGGCCTTTGAATGCGCAGGAACGGGACAAAAGGAAGGAAAGGAGTAAATGAGCTTATGTCTGTGCACGCACAGAGAGGCCATTATTAAAACACAGGGTATACCTTGGGTGGTTTTGTTGCCAAAAAGATGTGAGGAGAGCTATACAATACTTCTAAAAGGAAGGCAAAAGAATTATTCAAGATGAGGAAAGTAAGTTGTCTGAAGCCAGAGTTGAAGAGTTCTGCAGATATAAGTACAGTATGAATAGACAAGATAGCTGAAAATTACAGGTCCTATGAGTCTTGGTGACAAAGTGTAACAATATGCTTGACTGAAAACTCTCCATAATTACAATTTTACTAACATACACATTCTAGCTCTCAGGATAATTAATGAAGTTCAGTTAATAATTATATGGAAAATAGAAAGCATATCACTACCTTAAAGATTAATTAAATTTCAAAAAGAGAAGTTTTTTATGTGTTTGACTGGTTTGGGGGATTGGGGAAATGTTCTGGGTGTTTTGTTTGTTTGTTTATTTGTTTTGTTTTTCCTTATCAGATTGAATGGCGCAGATGGTTGGGTTGCGTAATGCTGTTTATCCTTCTAACCTTAGAACTTCTCAATATATTTCCAAAGTCCAGGTGAAAATAGGATTGCTCCATTCTGCCACCACATGCTTATCAAAACACCTGCTGTGGTGGAATACTTTCTGAAGGTTTTGCCTCACATATTTGGGAAAAAGGAAAGATAGTATCAGAACAAGGAGGGGAAACAGACACAGCCCACACCAGAGAGACTTGGATGGCCCAGATGGGGATAGGTTTTAATGTGCTAATGACTGAAATTCATTAAATAAATGTAACGTGAAAACTCGTTAGAGTGGCTCATATTTCTGACAAACAAAAATAATTGTAGATCAAAGAAACACAGTTGTAGAATCACAAAAGGCTTGAGGTTGGCAGGTACCTCTGGAGGTCATCCGGCCCAAAACCCCTGCTCAGGTAGGGATACCATGTCCAGGCAACTTTTGCATATCTGCAAGGATGGAGACACCACCACTTTTCTGGGTAACCTGTGCCAGTGGCTGGTCAGTTAACAAAGTGTTTACTGATGTTCAGGAGGAACATCCTGTGTTTCAGTTTGTGTTTCTGGTCCTGTCATTGGACACCACTGAAAAGAGCCTGGCTCCCTCCTTGCAGCCTCCCTTCAGGTGTGTGGATATATATATATATACATATATTGATAAATATATATATTGATGAGATAACCTTGGGCTCCAGTGCTTTAGAAACATGGAAAAGGGGGATCTACTTACAAAAGTACAACAGTATCATCTTACTGATCACTGTATAATTTCACTAATTCATCTAGCTCCTATGGTGTCTAACTAGCTGTGAATTAACACTCACTTTGATGAAGAAGCTCCTTGTAGATTACTTTTCTGCTTTTTTCCTGTTACACGTTAAAAAAAAAAAAANTCCTTATCAGATTGAATGGCGCAGATGGTTGGGTTGCGTAATGCTGTTTATCCTTCTAACCTTAGAACTTCTCAATATATTTCCAAAGTCCAGGTGAAAATAGGATTGCTCCATTCTGCCACCACATGCTTATCAAAACACCTGCTGTGGTGGAATACTTTCTGAAGGTTTTGCCTCACATATTTGGGAAAAAGGAAAGATAGTATCAGAACAAGGAGGGGAAACAGACACAGCCCACACCAGAGAGACTTGGATGGCCCAGATGGGGATAGGTTTTAATGTGCTAATGACTGAAATTCATTAAATAAATGTAACGTGAAAACTCGTTAGAGTGGCTCATATTTCTGACAAACAAAAATAATTGTAGATCAAAGAAACACAGTTGTAGAATCACAAAAGGCTTGAGGTTGGCAGGTACCTCTGGAGGTCATCCGGCCCAAAACCCCTGCTCAGGTAGGGATACCATGTCCAGGCAACTTTTGCATATCTGCAAGGATGGAGACACCACCACTTTTCTGGGTAACCTGTGCCAGTGGCTGGTCAGTTAACAAAGTGTTTACTGATGTTCAGGAGGAACATCCTGTGTTTCAGTTTGTGTTTCTGGTCCTGTCATTGGACACCACTGAAAAGAGCCTGGCTCCCTCCTTGCAGCCTCCCTTCAGGTGTGTGGATATATATATATATACATATATTGATAAATATATATATTGATGAGATAACCTTGGGCTCCAGTGCTTTAGAAACATGGAAAAGGGGGATCTACTTACAAAAGTACAACAGTATCATCTTACTGATCACTGTATAATTTCACTAATTCATCTAGCTCCTATGGTGTCTAACTAGCTGTGAATTAACACTCACTTTGATGAAGAAGCTCCTTGTAGATTACTTTTCTGCTTTTTTCCTGTTACACGTTAAAAAAAAAAAAAAGAAAAGCATAAATGTGTGTTCATAAAAGAATTTAAAGAAATACCTTAAATTCCATTTATTTCAAGAAAAGAACTTTAGTATTATACTCCAGAGATAAGAGGTAATAAATACCCCAAACATCCTATTTGCATGCTTTCATCTGAAGAACAGGGTAAGCCACAGTGTCAAAGGTCACACTCCTCAGTTATTCCTTTTAAATTGGAATGGTTTGTTAAATTGATATATCTGTATAAAGTGGGCAACAGATAATGCAGTCTGAATGGTCAGTCAGGGTCAGTTAAAATGAATGCAATAAAATAGTGTTTGAAGGGGCTGACACCTTTGTTTTCCTGTTTGTTTTTTTTTTTAGAGAATGTTTCATATGAGATGACTTAATTTGTTTCTGTCTCTTTAGATCATCTTAAACAATTTTCTCCCTCCTGTAAAACAGAGATATATAATTCCTGCCCCATCAGTCAACTATTTCCCTTGAAAATTTTTATTTAATGTATTTTGAATTAATTGAAATTTTTCTATGCCTTTCTGATAGGTCACTTCCCAAAAACCAGTTGCCCTAAACCAATTTCAGGAGCATTTATATTTGTGTTAGCCTGCACTTATGCCAAAAAGAGCAGTTTGTCACTCATTATCTTGCAAGCATTTGTGTGATGTACTACTTTGTGTAGAAATGCACAAGTAAATTTCAGTTTATATTTATATTAGAGAACATAAAGCGGAAGAAATACATCTTGCATTTGAAGTGTAATGTAATGAAAGTAGTAGCTCACTTTATGGTCCACATCAATTCTCAAGAAAGCTCTGCACAGACCACAGAGAACCTCTGGTACTTTGGCAATAGAAAGGGCCATTGTGTTTGAGGATTAAAGTTGTCAATCACATTCTTTTCCTCCTCAGTATAGGCAACCTTAAAGAATCTTGGAATTCAGCAACAATTATTTGAAGCAAAAATTACAAAGAAGGAAAGGGGATAGAGCCTTTTTCTTTTAACTTTTTAATATACCTATTCCTTTGAAAAGGAAGAGCATATGTAAGAAGCTCAAAATATTATTTTTATTCCAACACAGCTCTTATAGCTTAAAGACGTCTCTTCTCAGTCTTCAAGGAATAAGATAATGCTGCAGGAACCTTGCTCAGCCACAGAAAAAATAAGGTAAAAAATGAACTGACAGTACAAATGCATATAAGAAATTACGCTAACTTCAAAATGTGAGAGCAAATAAAAGAAATATCTACAGCAAAACCCAATATATATTTTAAAATCTACATTTCCTATACTGAGAACAAAGACAAAAATGCAAACAGGAATAATGAAAAATAACAATTTAGAAGAAAAATCAAATAAATTTAAATTGACACTGAAAATAGTTAAAGAGGGTATAGCATAAAGAAGCATAATACCTGAAAACTCTGAATCTAACTTTTTTTAACAAGTACATAAACACTAAAACTGAAATATGTAGATGAAGTTCTAATGCCAAGGGCATATGTAGTTCACCACAATTCTGCAAGAGCTGGTGGTAGGAAAAAAAAAGGCTTAAAAATAAGGTTTTACTATTTCTATCAAAAAGAAGGCAGTATCAGAAAGGCTAGGGAATAGAATGGGATAGTTTTTCAAGGGAATAAAGTACAGATATATCTCTGTTTCAAACCTAGAAATAAGACAGAAATAATTAAAAAAAAAAAAATTAAATAACAAATCCTGAGAGCAGTTTGAGCTTGAATTTTAGGATAAAAAAACCAACCAACCAACCAAACAAAAAACCCCTAAATATCTTCTATTGCATAAGATCTTTTGGCAGAACAGGACTCATTTCAGTGAATCACTTGTGTGAGAGCATTAAGTGTCTTCTTTTTAGCATGCTGTGGTCCCCAAGTATCTTTTTCTTGATTTGGCAGACAGAGGTACATAGATATATCTTTGTAGAGTTACATTTACTGACTGTTTACTGCTAGAATATGCAGAACACTGTAAATACTTTTCACACACAGGAAATAAATCGCCACAGTAGGAGTATTTTACATCCAAACTGTATACTGAAGATGTGTTTTCTATCTTTAATGCTAACACATTTCCAACTTTCTGCAGTGATCCGACTGCTAGATGGCCATCAACTGTAATGTAAATTTGTAAATGGTATGTGAAAACTGTAGTGAAATTTGTTAAAAGTAGCAGAATTCCCAATTCACATTCTATAAATCTCTGTATTTTTAAGAGGTTCCACTAATGAGTTCTTTTTGTAATTGATCATGTTGACACAGTTCAAAGTTCAGTCTTGGGAGAAGTAAGGAATTGGCTTATTGTAGATTCACTGAAGTTAATGGTGAATTGAATGTGCTATGGGCCTCCTCAGTGTAATATCTTACAGGACTTGATCCTAAGTTTGTAAAACATTTAACATAAATTATTTATCTCTAGTGTTCACTGCTAAATGATCTCCAGATTGCTGCTAGAGATTTTTCTTTTAGCGTTGTAGGAAATACACAGATTCCAACAAACACTTTTTTTTTTTTTTCCCATGTAGTTCCTACTAAATATGAAAACTGATTAAGAAATAGTGGTATGTTTCTGGAAGTTGAAGTATGTGATAACATTTGTAAAATCTAAAATATACAAATGTTCTGGAAGTGTACTATTGCAAGCAGATCAGCAGAAACATTTTAAAGATCTTGCAAGCACACAGAGACCTAGTGTAATCATGGAAACTGTTCACTTTAAAATAGGCCATACATATGAATCTTTTCAGAATTCAGGGACTAATCTGGTATTATGATGGCAAAAACTAAAACTGCATAAAGTCTTGTAAAACTGTATGTCTCTTTTGTGGTGAATGATGACATTCAGTGGAATGTAAAGACATTTTTATAGAAACAAAATTTAAAAAAAACACTCTACAAAGTGATAAAAATAATAACCATCTGTTCCATTAAAAAATTTGGTATTGAAGCTCACATTTGCTATTAAGTAATGGAGTACAGGACATATCAAAGATACTCTGTCATGTGAACGGGAGATTTCCTCACACCCTTTGTGTCTGATTAGTCTCTCAGTGCCCCAGGAAAGCCAAGACCCTTGTGCCTGATCAGTCTGTCAGTGTCCTGTTATGGGGACCCTTCATTGAGCAGTCCACTGGATCAGAGAGTGATTTGACTGACTTATTCAGGGTCACACACTAACAGAGACACCCCCTCCCAGGTTTCCACATCTTTATTGGAGTATGTTACCCACTGTCAGTGACCGCCAATATCCATGAAGGACTCACACTAACAGTTTTCAGAATAACCCTATTTATTTATTGTGACAGGTTAAGGCTCAAGGATTTCTGGTGATAGTATCTGACTGCAAAAATGGATTCAAAGCAATATATAAACAAGCTCTAATCCCTAACTCAAGATAATAATTCAGTGTGCGTAAGAGTGTGGTTCTTACCCAGTAGGAACCCATATGGGGAAGAAGACAGGTTCAATCCGTCGACTGATCCCAGAAAGTTACTGTGCAGTGTACTCTTTCTTCCTATTCTTAACTTACGTTTCTACTATTTCTTTACGTTTATGTGGAGCTTGAGTGACTCTAGTCCTACATACCTTTGTCACTGATTGGTGTAAAATTCTGAGATATAGTCAGTAAAATACAGAACACATGCTCCATCGGGGTGGTCGTACCTTGGATGCAGGTAGTTTAGGGATGGAAGTGTGTGTCAGTATTACATATGAGGTAGCCTTTGGGATGGCAGTATGCATCACTAGTATATCTGTGATCTGATTCAACAGCAAGACATCTTTTCTCCCTTGGTTGACAGCTGCTATGTGGCTTCTCAGCCCAAAAGGTACCAGAGTTCCGTTCCTTGTAAGGATTTCAGTAGAGCCTGGCTGTGGTGTTTCCACTCCACTGCATGCTCTGTTTCATTTCCCTTTGTATGTATTGTGTGTGGGAAGTCAGGCATGCTGACTGTATCCCATCCAGGGAGTAGCAATTGCATTCACTCTATAATTTCTGTACTGTTGTAACTTCTGTTAGAGTGTGACTATAACTTCCCAGTTTTCTCTAATTTTATCTCCAGTCATTTTCCTACACTTTGAAATTCTGATAAACTAAAGGACGGAGAAGGGGGAAAGAAGAAAATGGTCATAATGAAACTGTAGATACTATAGAAATAAGCATTCCATAACTGAAACTATTACAATGTGGGTTTTTTTTTCCTGTTTAATATAATAAAATATAAATAAACTGCTTTCAGAGTTTATCTGAAGACTGTCTCAATAAGAAAGAGCAAAAGTGTGTATGTTGACAATCATGCATGTTTCACCCGGCAGCTATGAAACTTGGGGGGAGTATATTCAATTTTGAGGATGTCATCTTTGACACTGAATAAACTTTATTGTATTGGCAGTTCTATCCAACTTATCAGGCAGGAGTGTAATCTCTGTAATTACTCCAGTTTTGTTCTTTAAAACATTGTCAGTGATAAGCATTTTGATAGTTTTGTCTCCAGAGCCTCTAACAAAAAATATTAGTTCAACTTGCTGGTCTTCACAGAAAATGTGCTAGCTGAAAAGACAAACTAGTGCTTAAAACATATTGATACCTGCAACATTTTATAAAAGCATTTTATCTACTTTAAGGTAAGGCAGAAATGTCTTTCAGGAAATGTTTTGGGTTTACTTAAGAACCACATGGGATGTAACTTCAGTGTGCACAAAAATGGTGGTATCTTGGAGGCACTAATAAGATTTGAATTTCTAAAAATAATCAGCCATACCTGCTTCTTGGTATTTCCTTGACATTCTGAAATACTATCTATTTCACTATTTTATACTATTTTGATAAACCATGTGACATATGGTATTTTTTATTTGAAGATTTTCTCATCTGTGTGTGGTTACTATGCAGTTATTACTCTGCTTTAGTTGCGTTTAAGATGCTCTAAGTGCAAGATGGTAACTTTTAACAATAAAACAGTTTTCTAGTCTGTATCAGGCACTAGTGTTTTATCTACAAAGTCTTTACATTATATATCACTGGTTTTGTTTGAAGGAAGAGTGTGAAAGAAATGAGACATTTTTGCAAAAAAAAAAAAAAAATGTTCACAACCCCTTTCCTAACTCTTGTTGAAGTTCTACCGAGGCTTTTTAAGTTGACTGTAGACTTTTTCAGTACTTTGAAATTCATCCATTTATAGGAATGCATTTATAGGAGTACTATCAGCAGTTTAAAGCTAAATTACCTGTCAGCTGTGAAGCTGGCCTTTGCTGGCCTGAAAGCCAGATGGCTTTGCCTTCTGTTATATTCACTGCTCCAGAGTTGCTCACCCTTCAGAGAGGCCAAGGGCTGTATGTTTCCCTGTCCTGTTGTAGTGCTGAATTCACTGAGTAAATCTAACCCAGCAAGAGGTTTGTAAGAGTTTTTGTTCATTGTAACAAAAAAAAAAAAAAA
>VXBX01005802.1:58268-88075 GCA_013400415.1 Scytalopus superciliaris
TTTTAAGTTATGAACCATCTAAGACTTCTTTTAGAAAACTGTTGAAGAAATGTAACATTCATTCTTATTCATTTTCAATGAATGCACAACTAATATTTTAGAATCCAATGTAACTTTGCACTAGAAATCCTTCTAAGTGTTTTTGGAAAATAGCAAGGCAATCAGCAAGCTAACATGTTTTCAAGTGGTGCTCAACATTTCTAGCTTGTTGAGCTTCTTTCAGTGTCAGGTAAAGACTGCCAGAGTATTCACAGTAACAATTGATTCATACAAGATCTAGTGTTTCCTAAACTGGATTTATTTGTTATTCTGTGTATTCTCAGGACAGCTATCCTAGGCATAAGGTTCACAGTGCATTAACACAGTGGGTGCACCAGAGATGTTTTATGGAACAACATGGTGGGAAGGTAGTTACTGTTCTTGAAGCAGATGATGTGACCTGATGCCACAAGTCCCTTCAAGCAGCAGGTACCTCATCCCAGGTGTTTATCAGGCATGTTATGAGCATGCAGACTGCCTATGGCATTTAGATAGGGAGTTGATCACCAGTGCTAGTGGAGTTCTGTGGTTCAGTCCACAGCTTGCCCTTGGACGTAAGTGCATTGACCTGATGGTGCATGTCAGTTGTGTACTATAAATTGGATGCCAGGTTTAGAGGGCTTAGGGGGAGTGGTCATGTTACATGAATCTTGTCCTGTAGGAGGCTTTTATGTTTCTCAGATCCTACTCAAACAACTGCATCAGTTGGAGACCTCTTTATTTGTTAAGGAGGCAGGCGTTAGTAGATGGACATGCGTTACTGGAGAATTGAGCCTCAAAGAGCATAGAGGAGCATATGGAGAATGTATGCAAGATTATTCAGCCAACAAGTCACTGCTTCTCCGTAGGACTACTTTTTTCTTTTTTTTTTTTTTTTTTTCTTTGGTTAATTTTCTGCTGGGTTAGAGTGCTATGCTACTTTATGTAATAGTTTGGCAAGTTCCAGATCTAAAGCAGTGAAAATATGGAGAGCAACAGGCTGGATGTGGGGAAAGAAAAATAGGGCACCGTTACTGCGATAATCTTTCTTTAGTCATGAGGAAGATGAATGAAAAAGATGACCAGAGAGATGTTCCTTTGTACAGACCTTTGAAAAATAGCCTCCTAGATGGAAGCCTGTTCAGGAGGTTTATAAATACCTCTCAAGGACAGCCAGTAGGAAGACTGTTGTTGACTACGTAGCCCTACATTGTGACTTGAAGGCTAAGGAACTTGAGCTCTTTCAGACTATGTAGGTCAGATGATGACTGATTTCCTAAAGCTATTAATGCCTACTGTGCTACTGAAGTCAGTTTGGTTTATGTTGTTACATTATGGTAGTGTGTTAGGTCGAATCAATGTTGTCATATCAACATGCCTGTAAGTTTCCTAATTCTTAACCAAGACAGGAGAAGCCCCCATTTATATTTGGGATTTTTTTGTTGTTTTTTGGGGTTTTTTTGTTTGTTTGTTGGTTTTTTTGGTCTGTTTTTAAGAAAAAAGGTTATTACATTCTTGGAATGCAATGTGTTTACTCCACAGGACCATTGTGTAATAATTTTGCTCATTATATTAAAATGAGCACTTATTATATTCATTGTGGAACTTAGTATAGCTTCATGAGTGTTGTGACTCCCCTGAAGGGCAAAACTCAAGAATGTTTCCATGCATGTGGCTTATTTAAAGGGATGTGTTAACATATTGGGACTTGTGTGCATGTACTTATTTGCAACACATAGATGTAATTTTGCTTTTAAAAGCAGGGCATTGATTTTCTTAACTTTACAGAACTCACAAAACATGGATGCTTCTATGTTTAGCATTCATATTTCATAAAAGGTGAAAGACGGGCCATTTCATTAAAACCCCCCTGTATTAAAGGACAGCTTGTAAATTTTTTGTTCAGGACTGTGATGTATTCATTATAATTAAATCTCACAAGTTAATGTGATTTGCTACTCGACCCCTTCTAAATCTACCCTTTTTACATTTAGGTTTATGTTTTTTTGAAAAATATTAATCAATATTTAAGTAGGGTTATGGCATCTGTAAACTAAATAGAGGAACTTTAAAATATAATTATTTTTTGACTTCAGAAGGTTGTTGACATTCTGGCATCACTGTATTCAGGAAAATGAGAACATGCCATATGAATTGACTTGTATTCAAAGCCTTAAGTCCGTCTGTCTGTGTTGTCAGTCTTTGTAGATTGCTGGCAATCTTGCTGTGAGACCAAAGCTTTTGATAATGACATTTCTGCAGTGTCCACATACAGTGTTAGCCCTAAAGGGAAACATTTTTCTCTTTTCTATCATCTCCTTATGTTGCCACAAAAGCCAGCTTCAAAATGAGGCAGACTGTTTGAAAAATACTGTTTTATCAACATTAAGACTTAAAAAATATGAACTGATTTTCAGAATTGGCAAAGTTGGTTGTCCTTTGCAAAATCTGAAGGCCACCTTAATTTCTTCTAAAAACTGTGGTATTAGTAAATTCAAACTGATAGACAACTCTTCAACCAAACCATTCTTTTATTTTCTGTACTCTTCCTCTACTGCATCATTTTTATTTGAACATCTTTTACCATCCACAGAGAATTGCAAGAAGAAATTCACTGAATTTATGAGTACACAGCAATTATTTATTGGCTGATAAAGCAGTAGATAGGTAAGGCTCACCTACTCCCAGGCAGAATATATTCATTCCTGCTAATTCAGATGTGAGTTCCTGCTGAGTCACTGAACACCAGAGAGTTACCAGTCACGTAGGCAAGTGTGAACCCTCATTGCATCTGATGATGGGACAATTGTTATTCTTGATGTGTTTTTGGTCTTCTCAACTGTTACCCTTATGTCTTTATACCTTTTTATGACTTTTTCAATACTGCCCACTCTACTTTCATTTCTGACTTTATTTTAGCTGTAGCTACATTAAAGGTCCAAGTTCTTTGCTCCATTTTGGTAGAGTCCTCAATATATCTGGCATTAGAGAATGTTTGGAAAAAAAGATCACTTTGAATAATTGCAGAAACAAGGAACTTCAAATGGAGAGTTTAAATCAAATTTGACCCCATTCTTGCTATGTTCTATGAATTTACATTGTCTGCAGGAAATGTTATTTTATGGACTGCACATAATGACTGGGCTTTTAAGCTCTTATCTCTCCATGTATGTCATACCAATGAAAGGAAGTGTTGTGTATCTGATGTGCAATTCTGCTGAGTAATTTTGGCAATTGATTAAAAAGGCCAGAAAGGAAAGGATAAAAGAGATGAAATAAAGAATTCAATAGAGAAGTAAAAGTATGTCATTTAAGAAAGAGATTTGAAACCCTTTTTTTGGCACATGATACAAGAAAAGAAGGGCATGACTAAACCTGTTTTTTGCTCCTCCTGAAGTATTGTTCCAGATTATTGTAGGAAAGGTGTCAATTAGAGTCAGCTCCTTTATTCGTTCTTATCTTTTTCTTTTCACAAGAAGATGTAGTTAGTTTTATAGGTTGCCACATAATGAAGTTGATTTTTTCCCCCTCAAGAAGCTATTTATGCAGTAGATATCTTACTCCTAAAGAGGATTACAGGCTTAGACAGAATAATCAGGGTTTGTAAATACTTTTTATGATATTATAAGCAATATGCTAGATACTGAAAATTATACCTATCTTCTGCTTAATTTTGGCTCACCAGGGCAAAATTTATTTGCATACTGAGTTGGATCTCAACCTTGAGATATATTGAGACCCTCAGTCAAGGGCAAGCCTCACCTTTTTATTGTCACTTCTACTCAACAACACAGAAGGAACTTTTGCAATGGAGATGGATTCTGTTGGCATTAACCTTCCCATCATACTGATCAAGGGGCTTCAGCACAGCTGCCACCATTATTGTAGCCTGAATAAAGGCTTTGTCTTCAGGAAGCAGGTCTTTGCAACAATGTTGACATGAGGACTTATTCAAAAAGCCTTCTTCAGATGTATACATCTCATTTTTGGATGAAGGATACCACTCTTGTACCATCTGCAACAACTGTAATAGTAGCGCTGGAGTAATCTTTACAGATTTAGGAAACTGTTCATCCAATTGCTAGTATCCGCATTTTTTATGATAAGGTTTCTTCTTGCTATGAGGACTAAATGAATTCTGCATGTCAAATCTTTGCATAAATTAAGGGAAAGAACCCTGCTACTGACTGGGCTAACTTTTCAACATTTGAAATATAGTAAGTGGAAAAACACAAATCTTTCTTACAGCATAGCCCTGTTTAAAGTTATCAGTTTGGTGTGGGATTTTTTGAGTGGTCTTGGGTTTGTTTTTCTTTCTTTTCAGTTTACCTTAAAATGACAGGTCTTTTTATATGTGTTATGTGTTTCCATGCAGGTATTTCCTTTCTCTTTGACTCTGTTCCTTACTGCATAAACACATCCTTTCATTTTTATTTGGTTATTCTGCAAGTTGTAAATAACTATAACAAATGCACCATCCCTGTATGTGACATCCCAAAAATATTGTTATTGAGTAGATTCACAAAGGCCCTGTAAGACTGGTATCTTAACATTTATTCAGTCTGATCCTCTACAGCTTGCACTTTTTCAGTTCAAAAGACCACATAATTCTCTACTGCCTAAAGGCATGAGAGATTGGTTTTTCTCACAAGCAAAATGAATAGGTATTTTCAGCTCCCTCCATTTTGTTTAAAGTTTGTCTTTGAAAGCTTAGGATGATGAATTTGAGATTTTCTTTCAGGCACATGCTTATTTCTTTCCATCACTTATATTTTAAGGTTACACTCCTCATTGTTCAAGTGCAGTAGAGGTTTATTGAACTCTTCTTTGTCAAGTAGTACAGACAGACTGCAGTACTACTTTTCATTTTGAAGACCTTTTTAAACCTAAAGTGGCTTGTGGTAACTTCGATGTTGCCTAATTGGAATCTCAGAAGTGAAAAATAAATAACTGAATGAAGAGATGAGCAGAAGGCCTCAGGTTGTACATAATCTTATTTTGCGTTCAATCATTCTTCTACTCTTATGCCTTACAGTCAGATAACCCTGTAATACTATTGCTTTAGTTATCACCCATTCCTGGATTTGAGTGTCTCAATTATCTGTCTACCACACTTTGAATAGAAGCTCCTGAATTTGCATTTGTCTTTATGGTCTCTCTGAATCCTGATCCAAACTTTTAACTGTCCTCCTTTTTAATGGCTTGCCTTTCTTAAACAGCTATTTTTCATCCTGTCTCATCTACTTGTCTCCCCTAGTTTAGGCTTAAGTTTCCTAGGACAGGAATGTCTGTCTTGAAACTTCACACAGACTGTTCTGCACAAGTCCCCAAGAACTGCTTGGCTGCCAGTAGTAACACGGAAAAGAACATGGGGATCTGGTGAGCAGTGAAACAGATGTGAAGCAGCCATGTCTCCTTACAGCAAGGAGGGCTTCCTGATAGCCAGGCACAGCTGTAGGATTGGAGCAGGGGATTCTCCTCTTCCGTTGCAGTGGGACAGCTCTGCCCTTTTTGCAGTGCTCCAAAACAGGAAGGTCAAGAAAATACAGTGATGAACGGGAAGCCTCTGAGTTTCTGGAGGATTGCCAGGAGACAAGAGAGAGCACCGCAGGGAGCTGGTTGCAGGAGCAGTAGAGCAGTCAAAGCCAGGCTGTCCTGTGAGTTGCACAGCAACAGGGCAGGGGACAGTGGCCACAACTGGAAATGAAAAAGAATCCCACAGAATTTGAAGGGACAGTTTTATCACAGGGAGCAAGCAAAGTTAAGCACCGGGACAAGTTGCTTAGAGAGGGACTTCCAGCCCTAGAGGTTTTTAAAACTTACCTGGACAAGGCCCTAAAGCAACCCAACCAAAGTTAAAAGGTAGCCATGCCTTGAGGAGAAGACTGAACTAGATGATCTCCCAAAGTTCCTTTCAACTTACCTTTTTCCTTTTATTGCCCAGTGTGCAGTTCTATTTGTGCTTACTTTATCATTTGCTATATAGAGTTCTGTGAAGCTATGTGGTGATTTCACAGGGATCAAATTCAGTTCTGTCTTCAGCACTGTACTTTTAAAGTCCTGACTTGGGAATGCATTGCATCTATTAAGTACTCATTTCTAATAATCTTGGATGTGAATGTCCACTTCAAACTTCAGTAACTGGAGAAACCAGATTAGAGTGATAGACTCCTTTTTTAGAGGATATTAAATTATTTTTTTTAACCTGCACTGATTGCTAAACCAAGTCCTCTTCTTTCAGAAATATGTATTTTTGAAGAGAATTAAGAGTATTTAAGGAGAGATCTGTTTCCATTAGTGAATAGAAAAATTCAAGACTTGGAGCACAAGAAGTATAAGTAGGACTTGTTTGTCATAATGGCAAGAGCAGACTTGATTTATAGAGTTTGACATCTTTGAGGCCACGGGATAAGATGAACCTGTGAAGGTGAAACAAAATGCTTATGTCATCTTGAGATAAGATACAGAAAATAGAGTGATTGTCAGGAGGACCAAACATTTGTTTGGCCCTGGACCAGTATCCGAAGAAAAGAAGTTGAAGCTCTTGAAACAAAATTACTCAGATGGACAACAGAGCACTCTAGAAAATAATGACGAGAGAAGGCTTCTTTGTGTGCTTAAAATATTACTTTAATTTCTAAGATAACCCTCTTATTTAGTAGAGCAGAATTAAAAGTCCTTCTTCTGATTTCTTTGAGTTTAGAATTAGTTTTCCCCCTCGAGCACCATGCCATTACAATTAAGAGCGTTAATCTACAGCATGGCCTGGCAGAAAATACTAATCTGTAGTGCTTTTCTCAGTGGGTTGGGGCCTAGCTGGCATGAAGCAAGTGGAAGCACCAACTGCCCTAAAGGACTGACTCTACTGCTTCATTTCTGAGCATGTTTAATATTTTCCTAATTTCCAGTGCAGCTGCATTTGATAATCCTAAGTAAATGCTACATGTGTAGTGCATTGTGCAACCTTTGGAGAAATCTCAAACAGCCTTATTATTATCATCTCTCCCCAGTGTATGCTAAGTGGTGGGGAGAAAATAGGTCTCTTGCAAATAGACACAGAAAACAACACGGACATTGAGTTAAGACACCATCTTTGTCATTATTTGCAATCTTTTACAAAGAGAAGACCATGTTTTATGTTTATCTGCTTTAAGTTCTACAGGAGTGTGTTTTTGAAACAGAAGTATTTTTAAATTATTCTGCTAAGTTGACTTTATCCTATAGTTTTAATGCTTTAGATTTTTTTTATCTGGAATGCAAGACCTGTTCATAGGCAAGGTGCAGCTCAATATCAGCTTAGTAAGATTCCTTTCTTGTATGATTTGCATGGACTACTATATTTCATCTTCTCTCAACTACTATTGAATATTTTAGTGGCATCTGATAGAATCATAATTGAGTTCAACTGCCAGCTCTGTCTGGCTACTTCAAAATAATCAAATGTTTCTATTTCTTGGAAGTGGCACATGTACTGTATCATTTTTGCTGTTGTAGTACCTTTTAGAAACACCAAACTTTTTTCCTACTTCCTTGAATGAGAAAGGTAATTCAGATTTTTTTTTTTTGCTTCCCAGCGTAGAAGTCAAATTACAGTGTGTTTTATCTAGACAGAAATTTTAAAGTAGCTACTTCACTCTTTCCTTTCTTTTCCAATGAAGCAGTGTCTCATCTTTTTGTATTTATTGCAGATTGCTGACCATGGAGAAAGTAAACATGGCATGTCTCATGTGTTTATTAATGACCGCCTATCTCTTTTATAATTTGAGGGGTTAAAGATGCTGAGTTAGGATTGCAGTAACATTGCCTGGAAAGCATCTTTTATATTCCCATCTGAAATTTATGATCTTTTGTACAGAACCAGAACTACAAACAATTCCTAATTCAGTTTCTGAAAAGGGACTGCATTAAATGAATATTTCCAATGCTATCTCAGTAAAATCTCTTTCATTTCTAGGTACTGTGAAATGAGCAGACAATAAATTTTATTTGAAATAAGCAGAGAGGAGAACTACATTCTTTTGGCTACAAGACGGGGCTGGAGCCCAAGAAGAAGGTGAAGTGTCTGTTTCCCTACTTGTTGCAACAGCAATTTCTAGCTTGTGTAGCAGTCAACAGTTACTTGCATTTAATGATCAGGCTTGGTTAGATAGGTATCCAAAGTCACTGAACCACTGCGTGATTTATACCACTAGGTCAGTGGGACTTTGCAACAAATGGATTCATAGAGACAGGCTTTACATGTACCTAGCTCATAAGCTCTGGAGACGGCTGTTGTGGCCATAAGATGACTGAGGAAGTGGAAGGATCAGGAAGCTCCAAGGTAAAATTATCTGGACTGTTTCCTTAAGGGAATTTACTCACAAGACCTTCACTCTGTTGCATAGTGAATTTTAAATGCTGCTGGGTTCAGTAAGTGCTTCACATCAGCTACTTTCTTGTATGAATGTTGCCAGTCCTGGAATAAGTTCCATCTTGTAAGGATGTAGTTTTATTGCATGCTGCCATCTGCCCTGTGAGAATTCTCATGGTTTTGTATTTTTACTGGGTTTGGTTATTCCATAAATGCAAGATAGCATAGATAACAGTGGAGTTTTGTTCTCTTTTTTTAGTTCCCTAAGAGAGAGGTGATTTTTTTTTTCTTTTTTTCTTAAAGCTGTTGCCAGTCTCTAAAAGAGTTTAGTGTTGTGTCTGTGGTATTCTGCCACTTCTTCCTCTCATCTGTCCTCCAAAACTTTGAGGCTGTGGTCTGAAATTCTGTCTTGCTGCTGAGCTTGGTGGAAAGATTACAGCTCTGAGCCTACCTCAGCTGCTCTTCAGCAAACCAAATGAAAGTTTCCTTCCTTTTAACATTATATTTTTATCCCATAAACAAGTGGACAGTCATGCCTCAGTATGAAATTAGTTTTTAAGTTATTTTAAGTTTTTATTTTAATTTCAACTTATAGAACTGGGGAATGAACCCTGCTTAATGAACAGGTTCCCCTAAAATTAACTCTGAAGATACTGAGCAAGGAATTTTGCTGATTAATGCCTGGTGCAACATCAGTGAGGTCAAAACTGTTGCATAGAATGTAACTCAGAAGTAGCTTGTGAAAACATTTAGAAAGTCCTCTTTGGAAGTTTTTTTAATTCTTTCCAGTATTTCCTATTATTACCTCAAATTCTGCATCATTACTGTCAAAAGTCACTGTTGCATCTGCAGGTCACAGTGTAGTTGATATAATTTTCATTGACTCAATTTTTTTTTTCTCCTCAAAAATTTTATAGTCTGGAAAGTCTCGAGGCAATGATCATGGTTGCTTCCAATGCTGTTATAGTGGAAATATGCTGATGTGTTCTTTGGTATGCCTTTCAGAAATGCCGACTTACTTGGGAAGATAAAAAAGGGTATAAAAGGGTATAAATCTAGGTGGACATATGCTTGTATGTGTCTGTGTGGTTACTTGTGCCTGTGTGGTTACTTGTGCTCATATGAAGGCTGACTTTCTGATAAACTCCAACAAGATGTGGAAAGACAGGTGCTGCACTGTCTTTATCTCACCATGTTGTTATTACTACTTTTAATAATTTTAAAAGTCCTTTTAAGTTACATTCATTAAATTTGCATAATAGTTCCTGTGTTCTAATGGGTCTAGAGCTGCCCTATTAAATTATGAAAAAAACTTTCATAGCTGGGTGTGCCAGTATAGTTATTAAAGGGGGAGGGGGGCGGGGAAGTTACAGCCTTATGGCCTACATAATGCACTTCTGAGAGACTGTGCCACTTGCATTTACTTTTTCTGTAGGTAGCAGGTAACTTATTGGAGCTGATAAAATCATAGATTTCTTTCCTGGCTCAGATCAGTTTTATGCCTTAGTTAGCTACAGCACTGCTTATCTTTCCTCTCAGTTTACAGATTTTCAGAAAACAAATGTTGGGCAGTCACTGTAATCACAAAAGTTTACTGTAGAGATGAAGTTTAGTTTTCTAACAGAGATTTCCTTTATAATAAAAGTGGTTGCTGACTATACTTATGTAGTGTTACAGACTTCCTGAAAATTGTAGAGAGGAAAATCTAGGCATTGATCTCTACTTTCATGGATTCTTAACTTTATGTAGTGTGTCTAATTCTGTTCCAGTGGTGGGATAGCCTGGTCTGTAATGCTGGGCATCCAGATAAACCTGCAGAGAATAAGAATTGGGTAACCTGTGGACAAGTAGGTGACAAAGGCTAAAAGAGCATCTAAGACTCAATGTTGTAGCTTCTTTCCTTACAATATATGTGACACATTTGACATGAAATGGAAAGGTTCAGTTGTTAGATCTATAAAAATACCAACAAAGCATGACCAAGATAAAAGACACACAGAGTGGAAGGTCATATTTTCTTCTCAAATGAATAGTTCTTCAAGTACAGGTGGTTAGCAACTAAAACTCATGGAAAAAATACTTCTTTTTTTTTCCCCCCAAGAAGATCTTTTTGTTGTTATATCTTTAAAAGAAAGACTTTTTTCTTTTCCTTTTCTATTATCATAGATCCTGACGTGGCTGATTACTTTTATAGGATAACCTTGTCTAACAAAGTAATATCTGAAGAGGTGAAACAATGCTAAAAGTAATGCCTAAGAGTGAAAAATGTCAAGATGTCAGAGATGTCTTCTGGATACGTTAGAAGCTATTTTCAAGAGTACATATTGAAAGGGAAAGAAATTAGGCCCATTGGGCCTAACTCAAAATAAAGTTTGAATGTGAAAACTAGTAGTTTTCACACTCCACAATGACAGAGTTTTATCTGAGAAATACAACCAATGATATAACAGCTGTAGTTCAGATTTAGCCTTGTCATAAACAGGTTAAGCATTTTTTTTTTCTCTAACAAGCACATTATTTGTAATTAGTTTAATGTTACTGTTTTTGGGGTTTGTTGTGTTTTGGTTTTATTTGAAAAAGTAAAACCCAAAAAAGAAACCAGATTTGTTGACTGTGTTGCCCTGGCTTGGGATTGCAGACTACCCTGAGCAGGGATTTCTAGCACACTCTCTAGAGCTTTCAGAGGTAAAAGACTTCATGTACACTGCTTTCAGAGCTTGTATGAAAACATTAGCAGAGGAAAAAAACTTTTCCAGTGATCATTAAGAGTCTACTTATGTATGTGCAAAACATTCAACAACGTGCGGGGAATATTTGGGACATAGGAAGAGGTTTTTACATTTTGTAGAAGCTTTGAATGTTTAAACAAATATCCACTTCCTCAGAGGAAGGAATGTGACTTACTATACTAGGACATAGGTTGTACTGGATGCACTTCAATAGTCCTGGGGAGTAGGATATTTTGAAAAAAAAACCATATGTCTTGATCAAGGTTATCATTGAAGGAAATTCAAACTCCTCAAATTCTTGAAACCTCATACTGTGTAAGGAGCATAAAAGAGAGGCATGTCTTAAAATCTGAAATTGACTAATCTAGAAAATTTTTATTCTTTAGGTCATTAATTTGGTATATTTTTTATTGCATCAGTAACAGCAGCTAAATAAAGAAAGAAAGGGAGGAAAATGAACCTCAGTGTACTCTTTCATGCTGCATAAAAGGAATCTAATACATAGAAGAATTTTTTGGGTAGTATTTTAAATTCAGTAATTATCTTGGGGTTTGGTTGCAGTATATATCTATTTTTGATTTATTTTGTTTTAATCATAGATTCAAAAATAGCCTTTGTCATAGGGAATAAACTTTTGGTATGATGTAGTATTTTAGTTAAAATTTTAGAGTAGGCATTAAGACATGCTCTGTAAAGCACTTCCAAGGGAAATACCAAGTAGGATTTGCTTTCTCTTAACTCCATGAAACACTTCTTGTGTTTAACAAAAACAAAACTAAAAAAAAAANAAAACAAAACAAAAAAAACCCACAACCCAAAAGCACCTCTTGATGGTTTCAAAAAATAAGAAGGAGTTAATATTTTATATTAGTGATAAATGACGTGATTACATATCTCACTATTACTTGGATAATTCTTCAATTAAATATCTCCTCCTTTATTGTGCAGGTTAGTAAAGCCATTGCATTGTTTAAAATAGGTTAGAGAGAATCTAGAACTGGGAGGTTTAGCCTAATTGTGTGATTATTTTTCTTCAAATTATATTTTCAAGTAACTAACAATCAGCACTGTTTTAAAGTTTTACAAAATTTCTCATCAAATAGTAAATAAGGGTAATTTGAATACTAAATGGGTTATATATAAGGGATTTCACCTTTTATTGTATAATGCAACATTTTAATTTGCAAGTCTGAGGTGTATTTTATTTCATAGTTATATAGTCAATAGATCTTAGCTTATGGGTTAAAAAGATCACTTAATGAATTACGTTGGCTGTGGACATTTCTATAGATTTTTTTATTCCTTCTAGATTTTTTCCATTTTATGAAAGAAAGGGAAAAACTAAGGGAAAAACTAGGCAAGCACCTAGCTCAGGCCCCTCAGCTGTTAGTGTCACAGTGCTGTGACATAACTCAGTAGCATATGTCAGCACTTTCATAATCTTATGCAGTGTTTGTTCATTGTATGAATTTACTTCAATATGTAAACAAATAGAATACAGAAAAAAGCAGTCAGCATTTATATAATATACATACTACTGTGAATTCCCATGGTTTATGATGTCTTCTACCTCTCTGCTTGAATATGTCATAAATACAGTTCTTTTGGATTACATGCTATACAGCCAAAGACAGAAGTTTCAAAATGTACTTTGCTTTCATTTTCCAAGAATGAGAAATGTTTTATATCATGAGGTGAATTACTAGCTGACATTTGGAAAGGATGTCTACCTGAATTCAATCTGTTGCCTTTTAACTATTTACATGGTTTGCTAGCACATTCTTACCTAAATTGTAAAACACATACCAGATTGAGTTGACTGTATTGTCTCAAAAGTGCAGTGATGTGTTCATATATCTAAACCCTGTGCTTTTTAAAAGTTGCAAATAATATGGTTTGGGGTTTAGTTTTCATGTGTTCATGAACCGCAAGATGGGTTTACATTGTTCATTCATTTCACAGGAGAAAAAAAAATATTTTAATGTGCAAACTAAAGTAAGAACTTTGTGCTTTGAAGCCAGTTTGTGCAAAATGATGCAGTCATGTATCCAACATTCAGTGTCATCTCTGGTAACCACTCTACATTTGTTTACGTTTTGGTTTCTGAAACTTGTTTTATTATGTATTAAATATTTTCTTTTTTTTTAAAATACAATTTACATTCTAGTCACTGCCCAATTATCTTACATGTTGTCAGCAAAGTCTTTTACTTACTACAGATTAGGATGGTAGACCTGTAAAGTGTACAGATTTTCTCAGCTCCATTGATTGCTGGTGCTGAAGAACAATCTAGTCTGTGTATATGTGATATATTTACCATATATATAAAGCATATCTTTTTTTGGCAAATACCATATGGAAAGGTGTTGACATTTCATGTCATTCTTTATCTGTTTCTGTTGCAAAATGGGGTCTGAGATGCAGTGTTTCTGCACACATAAAAGGACAGAAAATAAGCACAAGTTTCACTACCCTGATAGTTCAGCAAGTGCCCATTTGTGCAAGTATGGCTGTAAGTGGTAACCTAAGTTGTCTGTTTAACTTAGTTAATTCTTTTTCCCAACCAAAGAGGAAATACCAGTCAGGTTTGAAGTGGCTTTATAATAAAACTGAGGAAATATAAAGCTTTTATTACAGATTCACATGCTTAAAAATGAAAATGTAGTTACAGCAATTACGTGGGATTTTTTTTTTTTTTTTGGTCCCTCTTGTTTAATAAAACTATAATTGAAAAACACTTATGTTCATGATCAGAAATGTCTGGGGTGGCTGGATTTATCCAGTGCAACAGTAAAATATGTGGATAGAATCTTGATTCAACTTCTGAACCTCTTGTCTATAACTGCATGAAATTTCACATATGCAAATGTTGATTTACAGAGACATAGTTACGTTAAAAAAAATATTTTTGTTTTAGTCACAAAATATCTCAGACATACCTGGCCACAATTCTCACCACCTTCACTGCTAATCCACTTTATTTGAAATATTTTCCTTTTTTATTGTATCACACTTGCCGCCCAAATATAAATCAGACTTGGTCTTCCTCTAGAGAAGTAGGAGAAGAACTACAAGTGTGAACCTGAAATCTAGGAAGTGGACTAATACAGGGAAAATTTTAAGTCAAACTCTCAAATATACAGATTCTTTAAGGCTGTAGGCTTTACTTTAGCTCAGGAATGTTTTTTATCTGAAGAGTCAGGCTGATCAGAATGTTTATTCCTTTCCTGTTAGGCTGGAATAGTATACATCAGTCTTAGTGCAACTGTTCCATAATGTCTAAAAGACTAATTATTCCAAAGGCACAAGCTAATTAATTGCCTAGAGCTCACAGTAAGTAGCTGTTGTTCATGCTTCCTTTATCTCTGGTACAGTTAAGTATTGTGCAGAAGTACACTTCTAAAACCTGGTCTGTGAGGCCTGAAAGACTTCTGACATATGCCAACAAAGCTTAGAAAAATCTCACCTGTATTCTCATAATACTGAAGAAATTTTAAGACTATTCTCTTTTACTATATTGCATATTCCTAATAATTGGATCACTATTGCTTAGAGATTTGTAGAGATGTTGTTTGAAAACCAGAAAATTCAAACAGTGTGAAAGCTTACATTCATGCACTCTTGCATCTATGCTTTCTCAGGCAGATGGTAAACTGGCCAAAAAATTAACTTTTTTTTTTTTTAAGCAGATTGTAAAATTGCCAAAAAATTTACTTTTTTTTTTTTTTTTTTTTTTAAATATTTTATCTTGTGGCTGTTAATATTGTTATGTGATACCACCTACAGGCCCTTGTTAGTATAATGCATGAAGATGATTAATGCACTGGTGTTGGGAGTGTGATTGCCTAGAAATACTTTCACATGTATTTGGTAGAAGACTTTTTAAAAATTAGGCAGTCACAGAAACATGTGGGTTGGAGAGGACCTCTTGAGTTCATCTAGTCTGCTCCCCCAGCTCAAGCAAGGTCAGTTACAGCAGCTTGCTCAGGAATGTGTCCAGTTATGTGCTGGATTTTTCCACAGATGAAGACTTTAAAACCTCACTGAACAACCTGAGTTACTACAGTAAAGATGTGTTTGCTTGTGTTCATTTGAAATTTCCTATGTTTCAGTTTATGCTTGTTGCTCATCACCCTGTGACTGGGAAGCGCTGAGAATAGTCTGTTTTCTTCTTTTTCATTCTCTCCCTTCAGATAGCTATCTATACACATTGGTAAGATCCCCTCTGAGAATTCTTTTCTCTGGGCTTAATAGTTCCAGTTCTCTCAGCTTTTCTTTGTAGGAGAGATGCCGCAGTCCCTTCATCACCTTGGTCCTTTGTTAGACTCTCTCCAGTATGTCCATGTGTCTCTTGTATTGGGGAGCCCAGAACTGGACTCAGGACTCCACCTGTGGCCTCATCAGTGTTGTGTAGACAGAAAGGATCACCTCCTTCAACATTACTTCTAAGACAGTGACATAGCAGTGACAGGGTTGTGCCATTGCAGTTTTATTTTTCCTTTTTCCTTTTCCAATAGCGTCACTTTAAATATTACAAAGCTGGAAATGTCTGTACACAGATGTGTTTTCAAAGTCAAGAGAAATCAATATTTAGTAATTTGGACTCAATCAGTTAAATTTTTCATGCTCTGGAGCCCATAACTCAGTAAATATGCTTTTAATGGAGATAAGACAGAAGATAATTTCTTTTATAAAGCTGTGAAAGATGCACTTAGAATTAATTCATACAAAATTCCTGGCAGAATTTTGCAGTCTTAGTAAGTTTATAGGTAATTTGATCTCACACCATCCTAGTATTGAGACTAATGAATGGCTTATGGTGTCAATATTCATAAACAGCCACATTACTGCTAATAAGATCTCTGAAAGCTTCCAACATATCCTTTGTAAAATGACTTATGGAAAGTCATTTAGTGGCTTTTTGATACTTTAATTTCTGTGTGCCACATTGCATCATTTGTTAGCTTTTCTTTTGCTATGAAGAGAAAATGCAATTGAAAACTTAAAATTTCATTCATTTCCACTTATGGATGCTTTCTCTGGCCTTTATATTATTGTTAAAATTTCAGCACACAGCTCAAAAGAAAAAAAAATTAAAATAATTCTTCTAGGTTTGAAGGAAAATTTGTGAGTCATACCAAACCACCAGAATAGCTGATGTGAAAAACAAATGATTGCTAATAGAATCAGGAGTAAGAGGAAATAAAACATTTGTCAGCATGATGCATAAGGGTGCCACTTTTAGCATGTCAGGAAAATGAAAATCTAAGTGAAAGGAAAGGAAGAGGCTCCCTTTTCTGATTTAGCAAAGGTTGGGAGTGTGAGAGAAGTGTCTGTGGGAAGGAATGGCCACTTCAGACAGACCTTACATATCTTCATAATTCCTGGAAGGGAGGATTAGCTGAGATGATGGTGCAAAATTATTTGCAATCTTGTTTTTATTTACTAGAAAATATTTCCTCATGTTGTTGACTCTGGTCACGGATGGTACATGTGTAACTTCTGAGAGACAGGCTTGAAAAGTCAGAAGTGTTATTTATGTTGTAAAAGACCTTCAGGATCCTTGAGTCTAACCATTACCCTATCACTGCCAAGTCCACCGCTAAACCATGTCCCTGAGTGTCACATCTATGGGTCTGTTACATCCCTCCAGGAATAGTGACTCCACTGCTTCCCTGGGCAGCCTGTTCCAATGTCAGACAACCTTTTCAGTGATTAAATTTTTCCTATTATCCAATCTAAACCATCCCCTGTTGCAACCTCAAGCTATTTTATCTTGTCCTATGACTTGTTACCTTCAAAAGAAGAGTGGTGAGTTATGAAAAGACACTGAGTATGTATTGAATGATATGCCGAGTCTGTGCTATTGTGTATTACTGCACTACTACTGAGGATAAGATAGCAGAATGTATTTTAATGAAAACACTGAATTTACACCTTTCCAGAGTTGCTGTTCTCCATTCTCTCTGTCTCGTATGCTTGGGAAAAGGGTTTTGCATTCTGTCATCTGAATCATCAGACCTAGGAAGGAAGTGGTTTGAAAAAGGTTTTTCACATTAAATATCCTGTTATTTGTCACACAGACTGGCGGGTTGTTTGTATATTTGTTTGTTTTTGCCTGAAAGGCTTATGATTGTGACAAATGCCTGTGTATGAAAAGAGATGCCCCAGAGGCTTTCTGGTGATGAAGTTTGCAAATTATGGCAGTTTTAAGAGGTGAAGAATGAAAGAGTAAGCTAAAAATCGTTTACAATGTGAGAAATATTCTGTTTATTAACTGAACTCTGCAATAGCTGGTATTTTTATATGACCCTATAGAGATTATATTCCAAAGAACATTGTCGCCCTGAGAGTAGATAGAAAATATTGTTGAAGTGGCATTTGGGAGGGAAAGGTTTAATCTATTCCTGACAACTAGTGCTACCCAACCCCCTTCTGAGTCTTTTGATTGAACGTATTGATAAATTTTAAAGGCTAGACATATTCTGACACCTTTAAAAAAAAAAATCTTTTATAACACTGCTTTTCTTTTTTTCCTTAGCTCATAAAAACGTTATTAGACTAAAGCAGTTTGTGTAAAGTCTGGGATATGCACCTGAACTATTGGACTATGACTCACCGTATAACAGTGGTTGTCTTCCACTTTTTCTTACTCTCTGAGTGCTAATTTATGTTAGGCATTCCAAGTCACTCAATTGCATATCTTTATATACATTTGAATTATGAGGAGCACGTTACATACTCAAAATCCTATATTCTTATAACTTTTAAATTATTCCACATATATTTTTGTGATTTCTTTCTTAGTACAGAAAAGGTGCTGTGCAATGGCTGTTTGGGTGATGCTCCCCCTGGCTGTCCCCCTACCACGTGGCCCTGTGGGACCCTGCAAGGAGCCACACAGAGACCACAGGAGAGGGACGAGAGAGAGAGTTTATTGAAGAGAGAGAGTTTATTGAAGTTGGGTACAGGTATTTAAGAGTTGGGGTAATTTTACTATGACCAATAGGAGAGGGTCACTGGGGCTAGGGACCAATGGTTTAGGGTTTTACAAGGACCAATGAGGGAGTGTTTTAAAGGGGTTTGGGGGAAAAGGTATACAGTTACAAATCTGTCTGTGGCATGCATTCATACAACAGTAAGATCCTCTGCCCCAAGGCTTTTGGGTTAGCCTTTTCCTTTTCATCACAAAACACCTTTTGACCATAGTTTTTCCGTTCTAAATATTGACAGTCCACTGCCACAGTGCTGTCAGTAATATTGTGCCATGTAAATACAGTATGTATCTATATGTACTCCCATGAAATAGAAAAATGGTAATCCCTTCATACAAATGTTTTTGCATTTGTCCTAGAAATTAAATAACAATAGAATTTATCATAGTGCATTATGATATATTTTTTGTGAGTCATCACTATGAAAGGAGATGACACTATTCCACCAATTAAATTGCCCGGAACAGAGAAACTTCTAATATCTAGTGGGTAATTATAACTTGAAATAGTGTGTACTGCTTGCTCACATAACTATAAAATTTATGGGGTCTGTACTGGCTAATGAACAAAGTGAGGCAGATAGTATTATCAGTTGTTTGACTCTTTTGCAGTATTGAATTACAATTTCAGACTTTGTTCTACCAGCAGAACCTGTTTATTTGCAAGGACTTGAATATGTATTTCCTAGATAATCCCACTTCCAAATGTCACTTATTGGAAGCAGCTTGTGCATAATAAAGATGATAATCTGGTCCTTTACTGGATAGGTAAAACTGTTTTAGGTACCAGTTATCCTTGGTGCTCATTGAGTATTGCTATGTTCAGTGATACTCTGATCACTTTGCACATGTAATGATCAGATAGTGGTTAGTTGTACACAGGGGGGGTGTTTTATCAGTGAAGGGAATGAATACAAAAGACCTGATCTTAATTTTGATTCAGCCAATGTCACTGAATACTCCATATGTGTGGTTGATACCTGAGCTGAGATAAATTAATACAGTTAGATTCCCTCTATGGTTTTTATTTTGAGCTTCTTCTCTAAGGAAGGGAACCATACATACAATGCCACTCGGAAAGATGCAAGAGATGCAATCTGTATTTTAGCCAAAATTGCTTTTTATTGGCATATGGAGATGATTCTTAACAGACATAGAAAATTTCAAGAAATAAAACCATTGCTAACACACATGGTTTAATTCAGGTAGGTCTAACACTTAATCTAATAATACATACTGTCTGTATGTGTGTCTGTTATCGTTCCCTCCTCCACTTGTAAAAACTTTTTAAACCATTGGCCAGTTCTTGCCAAGTTTCACAGATGGCTAGAAGTCTAAAGGATGCAAAATTTCCTATAAATTTTACAAAAATAAGTACTGCTTCTAGGAGAAAAGCTTGCTGTGTGATAACACCTTCTACCAAATACCCCACAATCAAGAAAATACATAAGTTATTTTAGTTTAGCTATATTATGATATAGCTGTGTATTGCTGAGTTTATGGTGTCATGAAGTGTGTTTCTTTCCAGGGTTGCTGCAAAACAAGGTGCTAATTGCATCACAAAGGGGCAATCTTCAAAGTTAAAATGGTTGGCAATTAAAGGGGCTTCACTTGATGCATTTTTTTGATTTCTGCTGTGAAAATATGATTTGATAAAAATCTTGCATAAGAGTTAAATTATTTATTTGTGTATTTTCTAATCTACCAGTGAAAAAATGCACTAAGTATTTTTGTTTTCTTATTCATTCCTACACTGTATGTTATTCAGTGGTGCACCAGAGTGCCTCCCCAAAATTGTGCAGTTATTCCTGAATTAAGCTACGACATATGAACAGATACTTTGTTATTTTTTAAATTGGACTTTCTTGAAACCTCTAGGGTATTATTTTGATTACTTTCTTCTTATTTTATAGTATGTTTATATATCAGAAACAGTTAAAACTGCTGTGTAGAAACTTTTAAAAGTGCAGTTTGGAAAGCAGAATTAGAAGGTATAATCCAGAAGCCTAAGTAAAATATTGTTCTGAATTAAATACTAAAAATTGAAATATAATTCTAGATATGTAAAGTGTTTGGAACACAGTAAGAAAATATGCTTTAACTGCAGAAAAAAATCTGGAAATTGAGCAAAAGTAGAATTGCTTTAATTTTTGGCTATCAGGTGAAGGGAGTGATACTCAGGAATGTGGACATAGGAGAAGGAAACTGTCAGAAGTGTGGCAGTTTGTGGACTGTTAAAATAAGAATTTTAATACCTTGTGGAAAATATTAGGGAAACATTATTTATATTATATGAAACATCAGTTTGCTATCAAATACCTATTTACAACACATTATTTTCAGAGGTATTATTTAAAAAAAATCTTTTTTTTTCTTAGATAGAAACAAAAGGTGTTGTGCTCTTCAATACAGTGAACTACAAATATTCTGTCTTTATACAGGCAAGAGTTACTTAAAGATGTCTTGATAGCATGCAGAGAATGTAACATGATCACCAAAACATACTAATGGAAAACTTTGTCTCATAGCCACTTCCTAAAGACCAAATATGTGTTACCCAAAATTATAAATAGCTTAGTTTAAGTAGTAGTTTGTTCAACACTGGAGTGGTAGATGATGTTTAAGCAGAAGGTAGAGGACTGCACGCTATGGAACTGTTGTTCACAGACTGACAAGTAAAGAAATACTCAGATACCTGAATCAAGCTCTGCCAACAGTCTCACTCTGGATATAGGATGAAAAAATGTGTAGATTTTTTGTGAGGATATGTAGAGAGTGGATATGTTTTGTTTTTTTAATGCCTGAAAACAAGTATTGGTGAAAGTAGAAGAAAAACAGACTCAAAGAGCTGAAATTTTGTCCTATAAAAGACATTGGTTTAATATTATTTCAGTGTATTAAGCATTGGCAAGGCATAAATCTGAATTTGTTCTTGCAGTGAAGAGTATCAGACCTTGAAGAAATTTGAATCTCTGAAAGTATAATTTAGAGTAATTAAGCTACTTTGGTTTTGAAAATATTACTTAAAGTCCTAGATAATTTTGACATTGGTAAAAATTCTTCCACTGCTACTGTCATGACATTTCATTTATGTGACCTAAGAAAAATTAACACTTTTTTTTTTGTGTGTGTTTTTGCCACCAGACTCCTTGTACAAATACTGTTCAAGCAGAGTAACTTTCCTCACCCACTCCCCCCAGAATATGAACAGTGATATTTTCCACCTTTTTCTGTGAGATAAATAGTTTGATGAAGGTTTTGATATCAAAAGTTTTGATAAAAATTAATAATTTTTGTCTATTGCCTATTGTTAGTGCTGCTCATTATGCATTAAGAGCTTACTGCACTGTACAAGATGGAATAGCCTCTGCAATTGGGATCATCTACTATAGAGAGAACGATGAGCTTTATGTTGAAAGAAGTGGATATATTGATATATTGAATATATGGATATATTGAATATATTCATTTTCTATCAGGCTTACCTTAGGAACTTGGTTTTCCACATTTGCACAGCAAATCTCTCCATATTTTTCTTTTCGCTACAGAAGTAGCAACAGTGATATGTTAAAATCCCTTTTTAAGCCCTTTATTACAACTTTGACTGAGCTGGTGGCTGTGTAAATCTGTTGCAGCCCATATAGTTATAGATTTTTGCTGGTTGTCATTCTGGCTCCTGAAGACTTGATTTACATTAAGTAGCCTTGAAGAACATATAAGTGTTTGGAGAATATAAGATAAACAGAATTTCTGGTAGTAGGTACATTACAACTGAAATTTTCAACCTGTCTCAGTAGAGTCTGACTGACTTAGTGAGCTTTTACCAGAGCACACTGCTCTAAAAAGAGCACCTGCCCTTCTTTTGCTATATGGGGCAAGTAATTTATTCCTGCTCAGACAATTCAGCTTATTTTCTCTGCTGTTCTCTGTACAGTTGTTTGCTGATATACCAAGCATAGAAGGAAGAATGCGGATGTTCACTGCTATATCTATTCAGTCTGCTTGATGAAAGGAAAAATGTTCCAGTAAGTTAAGGTCCTATGATTTTCACATTCAGTTCCCTGATCTGAAAGGTACTCTGGAGTTGCAAAGTTGGAGACACGACATGAGTGAATAGGATAAAATTTATTCTGCAATAGAAGGGGTTTGATCTCAGTAGCCAAATCATTTATTCCTGTCTTACACTTCTGCTCCTAGGGGCAGCAAGAGTGCTGCAGTGGACAAGGGGTGGTCTCAACCACAGAAAGTTATTCCAGATCTCAGCTTGAAGCAAAACTGAAGGCAGATTCTGCACCTCTGCAGTTCAGATTTCCTCAGGTTTCTCCACAAGCAGGGATATCCCTTTCTGTCTGGTCTAGAATTGTGCCCAAGGGTTAAACATGATCATGAATGTTAAATTACCACTCTGTTGATGTGTTTAGCAGATAAGTTTAAGGCATTTGAAAATTACTTAGGTATAATAGACTTGCTGTACTTTCTTCATATTCTATGTCTCAGGCTTATGTAAATTATATTTTACATTTGCTTTGTTAGTGTCCCTGAAACAAAACTTTTAATGGCTGTGCTTTTCATATGTCTAGATAAACAACGCAGCATTATAGCCTGTTTGGAATTTTTGTGTCAGTGTGATTTTGCAGTCTTTCAGAATGATATCTAGCTCTCATGACTCAAAATATTTTTTCTCTTGAATTCTACTTTGTGAATCCTACAGTGTTGAACTTACTGCATCACAGTTTTAGCTCCTGTTATTTAAACTACTGTCTTTTGTACCCTGCACATTTGCCACGTACTGCAAGGTGTCATAGGAAAGTTTTAAGGAAGTTCTTCCCTTGCTCAAGATGTCATATATGTACCTGTAGCCATAATAGCTTTTATGAGACCCTTGTTCTTTTAGAAAATAAAGTCATGTGTGCAATTCTTAGATTGTTTCTTTCTATCCATCATTTGAAAGTATTGTAAAGCTCCCAGTTTTTTCCTGTTTGCCATTATTAAAGAACATGTAGATGTACTCTACCAGACTGAGTAGTAGTTGTTGATTTCTTTTCAGGAAGTGAGAAATGGACGCTGGCTTTGTACTTGCACTCTATGCTAAAGACAGCTTAGTGAGAGCTACTTTGAAGTTTTAATGGGTAAGAAAAAGGGGGTAAATAGAAACTTGTGCTTTAGCAAGAGAGTATGATAGGATATGTGTATTAGGCTTGTTTGATATTTGTTTCTGGGACATGACAATAATTAGTATTCTGACAAATAAATTTAAGAATATTTCTGAATATGCCATCTTTATTGTCCAACATAAGCAGATGAGACACAGTGAAATAAGGAAATAGGAAAGTGCTGTCAGCTGTTAGTTGGAACCATGTGAAAGGAAAATGGCTTGCAGAATGATTGTGATGGATAACAGATTTTCTTATTAAAGTAGAAAAAAAAATAACAAACAGAAAGGACTCTATCATGAACCTTCCACTTAATTTTCATAGTAACCAATAAAAACAGATGTTTAACTGCACTATGTCTTCTTTGAGATAGGCAATTGCAACTCATGAGGTTTAAATTTAAAGAAAGGTCAAACTCAATATTTTCCATTTAATAAAAAAAGAAAAAAAAAAAAAGGTAAAAGGAATCCTGATATTCTAAATATTTGCTATGAATACCTTCTCATATACAATGCCTAAACATAAAAAAGTAAAGTGTTTTATTTGTGTTCAAAACAGATACATTTCCAGACTACTTCTTATAATACTATCAGTATTGTAGAAAGACAAAATTATTCCTATTTGTATGAGGAGTTACTGTGCTTGGTTCTGAATGTGAGAGAGAAGGTGCAAGGGAGAGTTATGGTACTATCCCTGGATTACCTGAAACATGGTACCAACCACAGCAAAACAAGGAACATTAAGTTCAAAGAGTGTTTTAGCTACATTTTTAAGATCATCAGTTACTCTGCTTGAGTATGCATGCTTCTGCCTGATTATGAAAAGCCCCTGACATCAATTTACTGATACTCTACTGAAAAATGGAGTAGCCAAGCTAACACTAAGTCAAAAATGGAATCTACAGGATGTATCTTGCTGTGACAATGAAAACTTTTAAGTGAAGAATAGATCTCAAGAAGGTGATATTTTTCTGTGTGGATTTATTTTTGAATGTTATATATCACACTTTTCATAGATACGAAAGGACAACTTGTAGTTATCACTTTTACTACATTGTCTCAGGCTTTTGTAAGGATTGGTCGTCTACACAGGCTGCAGTGAACACCTAACAGTTCATGTCCTACAGAATTCCCACAGGTTTGTTTTTTTGTTTGGTTGGCTTTTGGTTTTTTGTTTGTTTGTTTTTAAATGGATATATTTATTTGGGAAGAGTTATGCTAGCATCTGGCTCCGCATCTTTCCTCAAGTTTAAACAAAGTTACAGTTTGGGTATGCATTTAATACTGTAAGTGAACTCTCTATACTGCAGCACATTTTTGTCCATAACTGACTCAATTATTTACTATGACTTTTAGTATACCATAGGCAGTGCACAGTTTTGTGCAAACGTTTCCTTTCAAATCAGAATGTGTGAGTGGGAAGAGGCAAAATGCCTTATAAAATTACTGTTTGAGAAAATGTGAAGTATATCACAGTAGTGAAATTGGTCTCCCTCCTCAATAAATATATTAGATAAAATTCTATTTTGGAGAGTGTTTTTTTTACTGCAGTTAACTGAGTACTTTGAACAAATGGTTTGTTCTTTTCTTGCATCCTCTGTGTGAAACAATTCGCGGTGACACTGACACACTTTATCTTCACAGCCGTCACAGAATATTATAAATTCCTTTCCTCTAACACTGTGGGAGTTGATGCATTCATTTAAAGAGAGCTATAGATATACCTTGTGCCAGATCATACATTTCGCAATGTCAGCCAAGAAGATAATTTAATAGGATGATTTTTGTATGCTAAGAATCAGTCGAAGAACATTTTCACTCCTTTAAGTATTCAATTCATGCCTTGTCACTAATCATGAAGATAGAAAACAGATACCTTAAGATTATGGTGCTTATCCAGCTCAGCCACTTATTTTGGAGCACTGAGCAGTGTGGCTTCTGGGAGGGTGCTCTGATTACTATCAAAATCCCAAACTGTAGTAGAGGTGCTTAACATTAATCTTGGAGTCACATGTGGAAAAAGCAGATGTTTTCTTATAACCTGTCTGAAAACTACAGCTGCATCAATTTTGTATGGAAGCTAATTCTATCTCTTAGCAGGAAAGCAATATGATTAGAAACATTCTTAAAATGTTACATCTCAGTTCTGATAGGAAAAAATACTTGAGCATAATCTCTTTTTCTAAGTTTATATATGTCAATAAAATGTCTGCCCCACATAAAAACAGCTATGTAGGTAGATTGACTTTTGTTTTCCTTAGATTATTCTTCTCTTAATAATAGCAGTTTTACTTTGCAGCAATATTTTTTTTCTATAATGGAGTATGTTTCCCACCTTGAATTATTATATTGTGTTTGTTCTTTTCTCTGACTTTCAATGGCCTAACAATGAAACTATTTATTTTGAAAAATAATACACTTTCATGTGCATTACTGAAAAAAATAGATATAACCTTGCTGCTAGGCTGTGAGTAAAGGACTACTAGGCATTAAAAGTCTTCAATAAGGAAGACTCTTCCCAGCATAAGAAGTTTGAAATCTTATAGACAATTAGATATTTTTTGGTCATTATTTAATATTGCTGATTTCTGGATTTTTATGGCTTTTGATGGTCAGAACTTGGGAAAAGATTGGTTTAGAACAAAATCAAAACTTCTGGAAAATTTAGTTTCAAATCATTGAAATCATCAAATGACTGATTTTTTTTTTCTTAGAATATGACTAATAAAATATGACTAATAAAATATTTTCAAATATTTTGGACAATAGCATGTTAATTTTTCTAATGTAGATGTATGCAACGGCAATTTTCTATTTTAATATTCTAATTTAAGCATTCTACAACAAAAACATTCTAATCTGTTTCAGCCAATGGCTATGGAATAGAAAACAGAGTTTTGTGACCTGGGACCTATTCTCTGGAGTAATTTTGAATATGGTGGGAGTTACTCTTACACTTGGCAAAATACATAGGGCCCTGCTCATGACTTTACTTTGGCAATGACTCATCATGGTTATTTAAGCTGTTTATCCTTAACATCCTGAATTATATAATGGAACAAAATTCATTTCATTGCTAGTATGACAGCCTTAAAAATTACTAGCTTATTTAAAAACTTTTCAGGTTGGTGGTCTTCCATGTGAATACTTAATAATTACAAAGAAGAAAAAAATTACTGTGAAAAAATTGAGAATACAGGACAAATGAAGAAGAGACTAAAATCCCTTAATTTTACAGAGTTTCGCCAATATGGAAGCCAAATTGTTTTAAACTCTGTCTCCATAAAGACTCGGTGCTAAAGTCTTTTTCTTTTTTTCTGATTAAATATTGCAAGGATCAACATACTGGAAAGATTAAATTGACAATGATATAAATGTACATTCATGAGCTTTTTTTTTTTTTTTAAATTCCCTCTTAAAAATCATATTATTTAATTTTAGAATAATATTGATGTAGAAGTAAGGAGTAAGACAGTTGAAAGGGTAGGGTTGAAAACTGAAACAGTAATTGTCTTGTAAGGTAGGTGTGTTCTCTGTTTTATGTAGTAATGCTTTGATCTTCCCTTTTGGATTTTATATATCCTTAGCATTGAATCAGAAGTATTTCAAGGCAGATAAGAGTGAAAGAGAAGGTGCAATAAATAAACAAAACAAAACAAGTTATTGTTATATGATGTGTGTGTGTGTCTGTGTGTGCATGCAAAAATTCTATGTATACTGCAGAGTTATGTTTTAAGTTATATTCTTTGCAATTCAGGGAACCACAAGAGTAAATATTATAGACTAACATTTGCAGATGACAAGACAGTTGAATTAAAATGTTGTCTTCAGCCAAGAACTGAAATTCCATCTGCTCAGCTCAATTTCATGCAAGTGCTCTGAGCGCATTAGAGTTAGTTTAATTGAACATTTGTTTCTTTTTTAAAGTCAGACATAGTATGATAAAGCAGTTACAGGACCTGTTACAGAATAAAACATCTAGACAGGTTGCCTTCTTAGTTAATAGGGAGAGAGTATCTGGTTATAGTGGGTTTTGAGTTTTACTTGTAAAATGGCTCCTTTCCCTCTGTCAACCAAGAGTAATTTCCAGATTTGCTGGGACCAGTGGTCAGTCAGCAATGATTCCTGGCATTACAGGAACAGCTGCCTTTACCCTAGAACCTTGGGGAACCATATAACACTTTTTTTTTTTTTTTGCAGATAAGGAGTTTTACCCTTGTTTTTCCTTCCTCCCATCCCTATCTCCTCCTCAGTCCCCTTGGAGCTGTGGTATGACTGAAACATAAAGCAGGGATTTTACTTATGCAAAATCTCAAACATTGTCCTTGTTATAGCCAAGAAATGTGTAGGACTTCAGTAGCTATTTGCAGTTACAGTATATTTTTGGAATTTCACAAAAAAATTTTCTTTTACAGTCACTGGCACAAGGTTGGGAGTCTTCTTTATCTTCATGCCTTTTTTCTCTGGTGAATCAGAGTTTATGAACCAAGTCACTTATTTTGTTCTGATGTGTGTTTTCTGCTCCATTTATTAAAAAGCTGTGAGCTATTTCTTCAGAATTTGTTGGGGGGGTGTGAGGAAGGGGGGCCAAAAAAAATTTGCAGAAAACAGGGATGTAAACCTAATGTTATTTAAGTCAATCATACAAATCAAACTGATTAAAATGTGACAAGCGTTTACTCCTGGTTTATTCCACCAACTCATAAGGGTTTTTTCCCCTTTTATAACATATTTATTATGATATTCATAGAAATATCTTGAGTGCTTTGAAAATACAGGGCATATAAATATAAAAAAAAGACTTTTCCTATAAAAAAGATGACAGAAGATCCTTCCTAAATCATACCACTCATAATGCTTAGGCCTACATATACCCTGTAAACTAACTATCCCAAAAGGACCTTTTTTTCTTTATATTACAGCCACCAAACCCCCAGCTGTTGTTACCTCAGTGTCTCTGTGATTTCTCTTCCCCTTCAGTAAAGAGGTGCTTGTCTCTTTTTGCATTGCCATCGCAAGTAATTCTGTTTACCCTGTTTTGACTTAATTGTTTGTCCAGAGTTTGCAGTTCTACAATTCCATCCAAGACATTATGAAAATGACGGAGATATTCAAGAACAATCTGGACATAATCCTGCATCATGTGCTCTAGGATGACCCTATTTGAGCAGGGAGGTTGGACCAGATGACCCACTGTGGCCCCATCCAACCTTACTCATTCTGTGATACTGAGGCATGAAGAGGCTTATTGATGTTGTGTAGGAGACTGAGTCTCACAGACCCTTATTTATTACCAATTTTTACATTCTTCCTGTGCTACCATTTACATGACTATAGACAAACTGTCATGCATATTTGTAAATAGGGAAAGCCAAAGGATTAGTTGCTTCCTCTGTGATTATGTTACTGTACTTTAGATTTGGTATTTAAATAAGCCAAAATCAAAAAACTCAAACCCTTCAACACACAACATCATCAGAGATGTTTTTATAGGATGCGGTTGATATTAATGCTTTTGTCAGAAGGACAGTGTCAAATACTGACTGATCTTATGTTTGAATTTGTTTACTTCATTTAGATTTGACACACAAAGAGTTTGTGTGAATGGCCTGAGGAGAAGGAAGATCTTATTGTACTGGACTTTGATTGATACTTGTCTAAAAAGGATCCTAAGTTTTTAATTCCCTTAAAATGTTAAGTTATGAGAAAAAACTAACAAACAAACACACACAAAAAAACCTCAAAACCCGAAAAACAAACAAACAAAAAAAGAAACAAAGAAAAAATGAACTTAAGAGTAATAATAAGTAGTATTTCAAAGGCCTTTAAATTTTCAAACCAATGTGAAAACAGCTGGTATTGTTTTGTGAAGGTATTGTAATGGAGACAGAAGAAAGAACATTGAGAACGTCTTCCCGGCACTAGGTATGGACTCTGTGCCTCAGACTCTGTAGAACATGCTGCATTTGCATTAATGACTCCCACACCCTCATAGAAAGGGTCACTGCTGAACCTGGTTAAGACTTTGTGTTGCTCATTCAGCTTCCTGAAATGAGTAAGAAAGGATAAGTTTTTAATGACATAAGGTAGATCTCACTGGAAGGAACCACTTTTAATCCAGTTTTCTCCAACCCCTGGAGGAAGCAGGAGGAACTCTGTCCTGAATCTTCTGATGTGAAAACTGCAGCAGGATTCACTGTAGCAGTGTGTTTGATCTAGAGGAACTGTGCTGCAGTTCCAACTGAACCACTTTATCAGAATTAACTAGAAAAAGTGTATCTTTTAATATAATTTCATATTTGTTATTAAATCTAGCTGAGATTCTTAACCACTAATCAAGCCCTCAATCTCAAATGCAGTGCCCCTGCACTCTCTGCTCTGTCTAAATAGAAGTCAGAGAGAACTGCTGAGGATAATACTCTAGGGCAGAGAAAAACATTTTATATGCAGGAATATAATTACAATCTGAAGCCAAAACCTGATTAAAATTGATGTATAATATATAATATATATATATATATATAGAGAGAGAGAGAGAGAGAGATAGAGAGAGAGATAGAGAGA